>JAXGGA010014998.1:0-30446 GCA_038373865.1 Uloborus plumipes | reverse complement strand
TAAAGGATGGAGTTTAGCATATACTATTGCATGTAAATTGCAGAATCCAAGAAGATATTTTGAAAGATAAATAAAGCATTCTTAGAGCAAGAAATGATATTTGTTGTTAAAGTTTTCTTTTGTGGAATTATCTTTTGACATTCTGAAGCTTGCGATTTATATACGTATTTAAATGCTGCCAAAATTCATAAATGAGACATACTTACGCATACATTTGCCTTTCATCCTCAGAATTTTAAACTTTGGCCTTTAACTTTTAAATATTAAAATAAAAGGAACTATTATCTATCACAACATGAAGTATCAATTTTTAATTTTTACTTATTTAAACAAAAACAGTTTGTACGCTCTGCAAATGACATACACACTGCCTTATTCAATGACATTGGTTCCTTTAGACGTCATAATGCACAAAAATGGTGCCAAATCAGTTCTAGAAGCAGTAATTAGCAACTTTTATGAGCCACGTGTGACAACCCTGATAAATAAAACAGAGAATATGTCTGTATATATGTTTATACGTGTGTGTGTGTACCTCATACAAATCCACAGTTTACGTCGGATCTGGACGAAATTTGGCAGGGAGATACTTGGGCACCCGGGAAGGATCATAGAGTGGTTTTTGAGCCGGAAAAAAGTACCGATCCGTTCGAATTTCGAATAAAGGACTTCAGAATGGCTCTTTCTACCCGAAATACTTATCGAATCTTCTCGATCTTGGTCTCATTCGAAAGAACGCAAAAAATACTTTCTAGGAAATTTTCTTTCCTAAGGTTTTCAAAACCACTAAACGATATTTCCACCCTTAAAAAAAGATACGGGCTTTTAAAAGAAAGCGGAATTTAATTTTTAATTAAAAATCGACGATCATCTGCGCGTGAAAAAATCTCATTAATGATTTCTAACTGTTGCCATTTTGGCCTGAATGCTGCAAAAATAAAATTAATAAATTGCTTTTGCTATTAGTGCCAGAGAATAATCACCCCCCCCCCCCAGCCAGTTTCAATAGAATTGTAACCCTAAAAATTCATTTTATTTTCCCAATTAGTTCTGGCTAAAGTAATTCGAGGAGGAGGGATGAATAATAATAATCAGCGTGAAACATGCAGTAAATTGAAATATCATCAGGGAAAAGAAATTGAACACGTGTGTAAAAAGAAAAAAATAGATCAGAAAGATTTTTTAAATCGCCGTGCTGTTTTTTATTATTATTATTTTTTTTTTTTTAACTTGATATTTAGGTCCTAAACTTATATGCTGCATTTAAAATTCGAGCAAAGCCAGGCACAACAGCTAGTTGTTTAATAAACTAATAATTTTTTTAGAAAGAGACTGGCCTTAAAAAAATTGGACAATGAGTCTGATGATAAAATAAATAAATAAATGATTAGAAAATAATTCTTTTCAAAATTTCCTTTTCTTTATGTAATTACCTAGAAGTTGACCGAACAATTCGAGGAACTCTAAATGCAAGACAATATTTTCTCACTTCATCCAGTTTCTTCGTAATGTGAAGAAAACTACTTCTACTAAGATAAATTGCAAGATTAATAAAAGTTACAAATTATACCTGAAAGAAGCCTAAAAGAGGCGTCGCACTACTGAAACATTTTAACCAGCAGTTTACTAAATATAAGTAGAGAAAAGACTTCATTTTATAGATAGTGTAAGACTATGCTTAAAAATATGTTAAATATAAGTGTGATACATTAATAAAATCATAAATTTAAAGTGGTTTCCAAGATCTCATTCTATTCTTGGAGACTAAAACCTTTAATTAGATGCTATAAAGTGATTTGAAATTTTCATTTTAGCTTTATTTCATTGCAGAAATGATTTTAAATCTAAGATGAAAGGTACATTTTTCATTTAAGTTAAGGAAAGAAAAGTACACAAATTCAAAGGGGCAGTTTTTTTTTTCCTTGAGCTCAATTTTTTCTTGCATTATTAGACGACTGTAGGAGAGGGGATTTTACTTGCTTAGTTAAAAAAAGGATGTTGTTGTCGTGTACAACTTTTCCAACTGTACTGTAATTTGGTGTGAAGTTTTACTTCCACAGTACACGAATACCATTAGAAGGAGGGGGGTGGGGCAACAATTCACAGAATTGAAAAGATTGACTCATTGTATATATTTATGCAAATATATATGTATAAAGATAGATATATATATATAAAAATGAATAGATATTAATTGATAAATGCTTATTATCTTTTCCGTAAACTTATCACACAATTATTATTTTACAGTGTATTTTTATTTATGAACGTTGCTCCTTAGTTAAGGAGAAATTCTGGTTCAGCTATGCTTTAAAGCTTTTAATGAGGGACTGATCTTTCATTATCGGGCCTGATTTACTTCTCCGGGGGATATTGATTAATGCTTTCGAGTCTATTCTAAAGAGTGCAATTACGATGTAATTATTAATCATTTTTCTATAATCATCAATCATTTAGAAATGAAATATGAGTAATCAATGAGGAGTGCGTTAAACGTTTGCTAATTCTCTCTACTATCGAACATGTTTGGATTTCTCTACCGTTCTAGCAATTACATTTATTTACTTTAATTACACATACATTTAGAGAAAAAATTGAAGAAGATTTATTAATTATATTACAAAATAATACGCAAATTGGTTTTTTTTTACAGTTTGTAACCGAATCTTAAAGGCATAATTTTTATCATAAACACAATATCATTATTACTCAAACTTTACTTGTTTATTAATTAGGAATCCAGTATTTAAGTTGATCAGCAGAATTTAAGCCACACCATTGCTTTCTCTATTGTGTTACGCGCAGTAGAATACGCATTGTAAAATTTAAGGAGGTTTTTTTTAATCTTTTAACTCCACCAAGGCAAAGCATTTACATCAATTAAATAACAATGAATTCGCATAACTGCGCCAGTATTTCAGAATAAAGTTGCAGTCTGAGAAGTTAATACATATTACCTACAGGTGGCGGTGATACTGGGTATAACCTGCAGGGTAATTCCACGGTAACTTTCGTTACATTTTGACCAACGCTTAGGCATTTAGCACCTCAGTACAGACAAATATTGTAATACAACCTTGTATAAAAGCATTCTATGAAAATGACAGTCAAAAGCTAAATTAAAATGCAAAAATATTCGATGCATTAAAATTTTAAAAAAATTAGCAGTCAAAAATAAGGCAGTAACTTACGTTACACAAAAAGGAAATGACATAACATGAAAATTCGTTCTAAAGCATATTTCTGCTCTATTACTGCTGTTTTCTTGTTCGAAGTATATTTTATCAGTTCCTTATAATGCTTAGAAATTTATTTTCATAAATTTAAAAATTTATTTAAAAATTGAGAATTATGGGAATTTTTGACTGGGTAACTTACGTTACAGTAACTTAGGTTACAAAATTTACTTACAAGCAAATCTTCATTCCAAAAATTAATAAATGAAAATTACAGCTTAGTTTAGAGCAAAATATTTAAAACTAACAATTATGAATAGAATTTATAGAAATTGAATGCCAAATTCAATGGCCAATCAAAAATATTACATAACATAAGACTTTCAAATGCAAACTGGTCACTGTTATTAACAAGTTCAGGTAGGTTCAATTTTTCGAATAACGTTTTCTTTCTCATAATAAATTTCATCTGTCGTTTCTGGCCATTTATAATAGGTTCCAACAGTAGCCATTACTTTTACTTTAAACTCGTTTTCTTCAATAATCGTCTCATTTACAAGGATACAATGTATTTTCGTACTTCATCACACACCATTCACCGGCTTTTATCTCTGTTTTTTTTCTTGTTCTTTGAAATATTTAACTTAACGAAAATTCACAGTTGTCCATTTCTAGTTCTTAAATGTTGATTGACAATGTGCGGATCTTCAGAAAATAGTTTTGATAAATTTTGCTTTTCAGACATATTTCAATACCATCAAGAGTGACTTTTATTTATAATTCTGTAATATCCACGTGACTTTTCACATACCCCTTTTACAGCGCATCTTTCTGTAGCGTTCAGTGGCATTTTAATGCAGAATAAAATATATTTCACCTGTAAGAGATAAAATAGTTTTATATTTGTTTTTTACAAAACATATTTGATAACTTTAAATCATAACAGAAGTCATTTTTGAATAATTCGTAGTACATTACCTCCTAATTATTATGAATGCAGTGATATTGTTTAGAGATAAATAATGTCTTAAAAGCCAAAAAGAAACATGTAATTTATAATAGAGGTACATTGTAATCTTATTAACAAATGAGACATTTTAAGAAATATGATTAATTTAAATTAAGTAAATACAGCACATTTTAAAGAATTCTTGAATAAATTACTCCTACTAACCACATAGGTTTATTTCACAATTTTTTTTTTTTTTTTATAAACATTAGTATTTAAGTTCTACATAGGTAACTTACATTACCTGCATATGTCGGTATCTTACGTTACACGTTTTGATTGTAGCACAAAAAATTAAATAAACAATATTAAAGAAAAAACTTTAACTATTTGCTTAACACACACTTATAAGATAGAAGATATAGCATTGTTAACATTGCATTGCCCTTTATTTATGCACAATATGAACTTTAACATGTTTTTGGTAACTTACGTTACATAGAACTGTGCATTTTTGAAGTTTACATAAATCACTTAATTTAAGTGAAAACATTCGTTTTAGCAATTCACAATGTTGAATTAAAGTGTAATAATCAATATTCTTTCTTTAAAACAGTTATCTAAAGAAAAAAAATTGAAACTTACCAACGTTCAAAGATTGATCATTTGCTTTACCAAAAATCTAATATTCCATTTCCGACTTCAAAGTGCTGCCAAACTAAAAATACTACATTATTGACAAAAAATTAGTATAAATAACAAACTTATAACATTTTTAAACCAAAAAATATGCAAAACAGACGCATTGCTGTAATTTGATTTTTCCAACGCTTTTCCACACTTGCATGGAATTGCCCTACAGGTGGCGGTATTCGGATATATAAGTTGCGAATCACACTGATAAAATATTCTTCAACATCAAACAAGTGCTAAGATTAAACTAAAAATGGAAAAATCTCCGACTTTGACTACCTACCTGATATTAAGATGAACTTCTGCGGTCAGAATGTATTTAAAATTAAAATATATTTAATTACTTTTAAAAAAACGTGGCAAGTACGAAGAAAATTTATCACATGCAGTGAATTTTGTTAGTTTCAAAAGCAGAACCTAGAGCGGAAACAAAAACTCCTTTTCAAATCCCTTGGACTAAAATCAATTATTAGCACTTTAATTGTTAAAACATAGCTATTGGCAACAGATAAAACATTTTAGTTATTGATAGTTCTTTCATTGTCTGCCAAAAATGTATTTGGTTATAAATCGGATGAATAAAAGCTTAGTTGCATTTTAAATATGTTGATATATATCATAATTCCAAGCAAGTTATGTCAGACGGAGAGAAATTTGCTCCTTCATTGTTCGGTACTAACTTTTCAAATGTTCAAGTATGCTTTCATTGCAAAAACCGCAAAAGAAAAAAGGTTTTTCGGGGATTTTAATTAATATATTCGTAATTAATGAGATACGAAAACGATAACAAACTAAAAACACTCCCAATCAACTCTCGTTTAAAAAAAAGGGGGGGGGGAAACATAAGAATGATCAAAATCGGTCCATTCGTTTAACGCTACAGTGCCACAAACAGATACATAGATACACACATACACATACACGTGAAACTTATAATTTCCTTCCTCGTTGCGTCTGTAGTTAATACTAATAACATCGCACAGCAGCAGGTAAGGATCTCTAATCGTAAATACATTCTTTATAAAAACCTATTAAATAGTATAAAATATTTCAGCCCGATAAAAGGACAATTATTTTCCATCACTTCACTAAAACTTCAATTCAATCTTTATGAAAATATTAAATATGTGCACAGTGCTTTAAACAAAAAATATTAATAAAAGCGTTCATTTAAAAGTACGTTTATTCTAAATATGAAAATTACTTCGTCGTTATTTTAATAAAGCCCTTTTTTGAAAAAAACTTTTCCCACACATCTTGAAAAAGAAACGTTTAAATACAATACGACTTTCCAACTATGGTATATTTAATTTCATTAATTTATAAAATAATGCAAAGAAGAATTTATCATAATGAACAAAATAATTGGTATATGAGATAAAAAATAAAACAATACCTTGCGTTTCATCCAGTTGGTATAACTTTGATATACCTCCCCAAAAATTACGCGCCAAATCTGGCACTCCCTGCGGACTTTTTAGGGTTGTTTTTCCTCATTTTGGTGTTGTCAATTTAGGTTTTCTCAGCTTTAGATTTTTGCTGTTGCCAAATTTAGTATTTTCTTGCATTTTGTACCATTGTTTAAGTCTTTTTTAAAGAGTTTTGTGACAAGATTTTTTTGTGGCAACAACAAAACAAGTATTTTGCTTGGCGATTAAAAAAAATCGCCAAATTTTCGATTGGGGGGGCATATCAAAGTAGTTCCATCCAGTTTTGAGTGATGAAACAACTTTTTCTGTTTAGTTTTCATGTAGAAAGCTTTTAAAATAACACAGAAAACCACGCACGCTGAAAGTGTAGAAAGTTTCAAGCCATGAGATCTGCTAAAATGCTTCATTCTTGCTATCAATAATGCTTTGTATACTGTTTGCAATATATAGTAGACAGCTACACAGTAAAAAACACATGTTAACAAACCGAGCTAGCAGCACAACTAAGAGAGCATTGCTTATGCTTTTTTATTTCTCTTTATAATCGTAATATTTGAAGAAAAAATAAAAAAGACAAACGGTAATGGGGAGCTTGAAAAAACGACTCTTCAAAATAATGCGAACATTTTTTGCAAGTCAGAACCATTTATGTTAAGAGTTGTACTTATCTAAATTGGAGATTTCAAGCAGCACAACTTATCTTGTTGTCAGTTTTTTTTTCCTTGGAGTAACTATTTATGGAAACGTAGTGCAATAATTTCTACTAATGGGGAAAGCAGGAATCTTGCATATTATAAATAACTAATTCTTATGTATTTTTTTTTAATGTCATTTTTTATTTATGAAGTTAGTTGAAGGGAAGAACTTTTTGTTTCGCAATCTTTTTAAGCGTTATTTATATTATTATTTTATGCATTTAAGTAACGCATGAGTGCTTCATGTCTGAAGCACACATTTATGTCAATTTGAATAAATTCCTATGGTAGTGGTCCCTTCGTTGTAAAGCATAAATGGTACATTCTTGGAGTTAGGATCCGATATAGATCTCAGTACTAGTTCAAAAAAAGCACTTTTTGGAACGATTACTTTTTAAAATTTGCTTGCTTTGTCAGATGTATTTCCATGCATAATCTCTCTTTTTTCATTGAAAGTCGGGTCCTCGTAACCCCTAAAAATCTATATAAGCAGTTTTCTGCATTTTTGTGCATACTAACGTTTTTATATAGTTTTTACAACTCGTTGTTAATCCTTGGTTTTTTTTTAGTATTTAACTTTTAAAGTTTCTGCCACCATCTTGTAAACTAAAAGCATATTAGAGTAAATTGCCTTATTTTGATCATGAAACCATTTCTGTTTCACAGGAGTTTCTTCAAATTACTTAATTTTTGTCAGTAACATGGCTAAAACTTTTATACAACATCTCGCTTAAAGCAGTGTAACTTTATAAAATATAAAATCATATTTTTATTTAGCACATAAATTTTTAAACGGCTGCTCCATTTTGCTAGATATTTTTAAACAAGTGCATTGGGTAAAATGTACCGCATTCTGTGAGTGAATCAAATTAACAAATTATAAATAAAGAACTTATTGCACGTAAAAACATTATTCATGATTCATATAAAGTATTTCATCGTTGACATATTTTAAGGAGCTTGTTAATATAAGAGAATGTATATAAACATTGAAATGAAGACATTTTTCTATAAAATTAACATCATTAACTAGAACATCTTAAGAATTAAGATCATACAGCAAGAATAACACAAATCTTCTGAAATGAACGAATTGAGAGTGACAGATTAAAAATATTTAACTACTCTTTTGCTAAACAAACACGTCGTTTTACGAAATATTCAATTATTATTATCATAAAAGAGATGTGAAACATAAAAAAGGATTAAATCAAGCTTAAAAAAAGCTAATAACCTGTTTTGGTGATTTCTTTCAATGTAAAAGATATGGAGATAAGATTTTTTCGTGGTATTTACAAAAGAACCTTTGAAGTTACTTAGCGCTCATTTTTTATGAAAGGAATTCTTTACGTGAGAATTTCTTCAATTATTATGAACAATGTTTTAATAAAAATGTATTTATCTCGGGAGTAATCTTTTTTAAATATCATATAAGAAAAAAAAATTAATAAGATTTCACCTTTCAAATTACTTCTCCTTTTGCAAGGTTTTATGACATGTGAGAGTGAATTTTTTGGCGAAAATACGCGCAAAATTTTAAAGTGTGTTAGCAATTTTAAAAGCTGAATGTTTAATAAGGATAATATATTATAAACAAACATTATAATGAAAAGCAGTGAATTACATTTTTCATTATAATATACTGGAAAAAAGTAAGTTTAAATATTGAACATCGCAGGTAAGTATGCAATACATCATGTAGGCTACGCTGGTAAACAAAAATTTTAGTATAAACATTTTATCTAAAACTTTTTTTTTTTTTGCAAGATATATTTATAAGAATTCCGGCCATCGCTTTTCGTAATTTAGTTTTACGAGATTTTAGGAAAAATGTGAGCAACAACGTATGGTAAAATTAATTTTTCTTAAAAGACCTTCATTTGCTTTCTTTCGAAAAACGAGAAACAATAGACATTTACATTAAAAAAATAAATCAAGCATTAATCATTTAAGTTATTTCAATTATATTAGTACATTTTAATATTTTATTTTATCTATGCTACAAGCAATGGATGAATTATGGCCATATGTAGATCATTATAGCCTGGCCTTAAGCATGCTAAAAAGCCATGATTTCTATCATTGCCAGCATTTTTTTCCTGAAATTGATTGGTAAGTTGCCTTTTAAGATGTTTGTTTGAATCGTAAGTAAATTTTAAACAGTAAAAAAAAAAAAAAACACCAATATTCTTAAACAACGTATACCAAGTACAATAATACAAGTCGCAGACACTTGCTTAGAAGTTTTACGGAACCCCTATTCAATGCAACTTAGTGTGAGCAGTGGGAGGAAAACTTTTCATCTTAAATGTCCCACTTCATTGTATTAGAAAAGGGTTCTTTAGAACCCCAAAACACATATCTGTAATATAATACAGTTGCTTGCTATTACAACTTAGTTGCACAAAGGCAACATTCATTTCGGTTAAAAATATTTTAATGTATTAAATTTATTATTTGATAACACATTTGTTATTGCATAACACTATTTTTCGTCTTAATCATCCATTCAAAATGAAGAAAAACAAACTACATGTTACTACTTAAAACTGCAACAACTAATATTTTAGTTGATCCCGCGTAAGTTTCTGAATTTAAAGTTAATCAGAAATTTACATTCGATTCTTCGGATCACGTTCACTGATTAGTAATTGATCTTTCATAAAATTCCGGACATGCCATCTATACGTGACTTTCCGCTCGGTTAAGCACCAGAAGATACTTCCAATACTTCCCCTGCACGCGAATGATGAATTATAAGTTATGACTACTAATTAGCTGCGGATTTGACTATAGCTAGGGAATTATGGAATTCACAATGTAGTCGGATTCTGTTCAGAAAGACTAATTTTGGAAATTAAGATAGCCGGAATATTTACACTGACTTACTTTTTCCCATGATACCTATTAGTTTTAGGATGCATTGGAGGATCTTTGATTTATTTAAATAATAGACGATATAGAAGAGTGAGTAAGCATGTGAAATTAATAAAACTTGTTCTTGTTACTTTGTTTTTTATTTTTTTCTGAAGGAATAGTAATATTTGGTACCTGGTTTTAAAAAAAAGTGCAGTACTACTCGAAAATGTATAGTGAACTGGACTTCCAACAAATGATTTTACACTAAATACTGTCGGCCCCGCTTAATCGAATACTGTCGGTTCCAAGAAATTTTATTCGATTAAGCGGGGTATTTGATTAAGCGGGGAACCTTTTTTTTACCTTTCCATTTTGGCAATTTTAGTCTCAAAACGTAGTAATAACAAAGAAATAGCTATATAAAGGAAATAATTAATGTTATTGGTAAAAAGATTTTGAAATAAGAAAAGTTAACAACAAAAATTGAGTATAAATATTGTACGGTCATATGAAAGTCATAAAAAAGTAACTTACAACTTATGCTACAAAAAATTTGTTTTTCGTCTTTCACTTTTATTTCCTGAAACAGTCCACAATAGTGGTTTGTTTGCTCCAAGGTCTTGTGGGAACACTTTTATTTTATTCTACATTTTTCTTAGCAAAATTTTTTGCAAAGGAAGATAAAAATATCATTCGATTATCCGGGGAAATTATTCGATTAAGCGGGGTATTCGTTTATCCGTTACCCGATTAATCGGGGACGACAGTAATAACTGCGGTACAACAAGAAACTCGCTAGTGAACTTACATAAAGTTCTACACTGTAAAGAAATAGGCGTTGTTTTTACATTATAATACAGCTAATTGTACAGAAGTAGACTCAAATTGCTAGTTTGCTGCAATAAACTGTAAAATTGCTAGTTTCACAATTTATTACTGTGCATATTACAGTTTTAAACTGGATTCTATGCTGCCAGTATTTAAACTGTTGTTTTTACAGTACAATACAGCTGTCTTTGTAGTAATAGGGCTGATTTTACAGTAGTAAACTGTAAGTTGTTAGTTTTACAGTGATAAACTGTAAAATGGTTAGTTTTACAGTCTATTGCTGGGCTTTTAGTTTTAAACTGAAACTTCTGCTGACATTATTATACTGCAAAAACAACAACTTATTTTTTTGCAGTGTTGTAACGATACAACTTATTATTTAGTACCGCTGTCAATTTTACTTAAAAATAGTTGTACCATAACTAAAACATTTTTTGAACTCTTAGTTTCGCACATATTTTCCAGTAATGCTACAGCATTTTTTAAAGAAAGTGCATTTTACAGTTTTAAACTGGAACATGTGTTGCCAGTATTATACTGTAAAAACAAAAGTTTATTTTTTGCAGTGTAGCATGATTTAGGATTGATAGAGAGTTTGAGTCTGAGTTGATATGGAGATACTTTCGTGAATCTCTTCAGCAACTTGTTGACGAAATGTCCATCATATATTGCTTTGGTTATACTAAATCCCATAAATAAAACTGTCTTTTTAGTACTTTTTTATTAAGTCTGTTCCAAAACAGTTATTTTAAACAGTGTTAATGCTTTTTCAAAATGTTGGTGCTCTTTATATTGTGCCTCAAATTAAACTTCAAATACTGCATCACAATAAAATATTTATTTATATTATTTATATATATATGTATAAATAAAGATCCATAAATTAATTATGAATCTTTTTCATCTTTCCCTATCTCTTCTCAAAGAGTATCAAACGGGTACGACAAGTTTGGAAATATGAATATACCAACAAGCAAATATATAAACCAGAAAATAAAATAACTTCCTGATTACTCAAATAAAGCTGGTAATGTTTTTCGCTTTCTCTCTATCTCATCAGAAAAGTATACTTAAGAGCCATGCTTCAGAATGCAAAATAGTCAAAAAACAAATATCCGACGGTTCTAAAACGAAACTTTTCGCAACGGTTAAACTAAAATTCTTCGCATAATAAAACCCCATAAAATCTGATAATAACATTCTACGGCTGTGAAAATCTTTACTCAATCATGGCTTCATTTTCAAGCCGTTGAGCCTTATTTGGGATAGTTTTAATGCCAGCCACTTTTCAACAAGCATCGCATCGCATCGCCTCAAGCAGCAAAATATTCCATTCATCGATTACTTCCGGGCTGTCTGAATTTTCCCTAACGACCTGAAGTATGTAAAATAAAGTTCCCGATATGCATATTCAAGAAGGGATAATGCCTTATTTTAAAAATTAAGTACCACACTTTAAAATGCAGTGTTTGCTTCTTCTAAACATGCTGAATCGCTTAAAACCTGGAGTGTTTTGCACGTCTTTTTTTGATTTGCGTGAGTGTAGCGCAATATAAAGATAAATACTGAAAATCTGAAATAGTTTAAAAAAAAGCAGAAACATGGTAACATGTAGTCAAGCCGCTCATTAGAATATCAGTTGAAAGAATACCCAGCTTAATGTAATACATTTTCAATGTACCAAACAGGTCTAATGCATTATTTTTAACCCGGATAATGTAATATCTCGCTTATTAGAATATTTTTTCTTTCCAAAATGGCTATTCCATTAAGGGGTTTTGACTGTATTTTTATGTACAACTGTCTGTGTTTATTGACTTATTATAGGAAAATAATATTGGCTTCTTTTTCAACTAGAAAAAAAGCACTGCCATGTTACTTCGGGTACATTCATCCCAAAAGTACTATTATTATGAGATACTATTGGAAAAATATCAAATATAATTCTAAACAGGGAGTGTAGTAGGCGAATAAATAAGACCGAAAATCGGTCATATTTGTTTCCTTTATAGCATAAAAACATTTACATTAACATCTTTCAAAATCCTATCTATGCTGTTTTTCCTATAATGCTCCTTGCTCAAAATGCTCCTTGATGTATTTTTTTCCCATTTAGTCCGTACTGAAGCTCCTTAACAGAGAGCATTTTCCATGTGTCTTTCTACAACAGCTTAGGATTCACAAAAGAATCGGCTGTAGGACTCTGGTCTTATCTCATGTCTGAAAATAATGTTTTAAGTTTATTGAATTTCATCTGTAAAAACGTACCAAGAAGCGATAACAACAGTGTTCATTAGCATATCTTATCAGGGAAAGGGATAATATAGAAATTATTAATTTCGCATTGATTAAATAGCAAAAGATTTTCTTTCGTTCATTTTTAGATGATTCGTTCTATAGCCAAATGTCTCTATTTTAAATAGAATATGTTTTATTTTGAATGATTTACTGCTCTTAGCTGCATTCATGCTATTATTACCACCATCCATTCTTAATGCATTATTTGAAGATTTAGTTCAAATGTTGTTGATATTTGTTGCTAGACTAAAACGATTCCAATTGTCCTTTTTCCTGAAGTTCATTAAAGTTTTGTTAGTTGACATTGCATAGCGAACAAAGGAAAAATATTGTCAATGACGTACATTAGGGGTTTGTTGTCGCTGTGAGTGATTGGTATAAAGCAGAGCCAATAATATTGTTTTCAATGAGCAAAAGTTTCGCCTGAAATGAAGTGCCTAAAAAGGAAAGAAGCATATTTTTTAGCAGTATCTCAATGCTCCTCTCTTTTCACATTTAAAGTACGGCGTATTTTAATATACCTTGCATAGACTAAAATCTATATTTATATTGCTTCAAAAATTGGAGATACATTTAAATAAAAGCATAACTCAACAATGACAGTGATCAACAATGAATTTCCAATTAAAGGCTCACTTATATCTTACTACAAAATTAATTAAATGAAAAATCTAATAATTGACAGCTAATTAGTTTATTTGAGTGTAGAACGTCGCATTGTCATCACCTCCAAATCGCATTCTGAAATTTAAGAGAATCCGATCACAGGCAGTGGGTGAAAATTAAGTTATTTGAACCAGATATATAAATAAACATCCTCTACAAATAAATAAATACATAGAGTTTGTGAGTTAATAGTAGAAACTAAAATAAACATAATTAATTATTTGTAACGTGTCGCTTTACGTTTTATTTACCATAAGAGTACAATCAATAAAAATAAACAAAGAGAAACATAAGTAAATACATCTGAAAGTAAACATTTTGATATAAATCCCGTTTTAATTGACTTCTATAAGGTTGAATGCATACGGTTAAACTATTTGTCTCATATAAGTATTCAATAAAAATCACATCATCAGATCAAAAGTCTTCTTACGGCAAACAGAAATATTTTTGTGGCAGTTACCTGACAGATACGCCGTAGGAAGAAAATGATTTCCCTTTTGATGCTGATACTACATCGATTACATGAACATTGTTATCTTAGACATAGAAGTATTATTTCCAGAAAATATATCACGCTGTATCTCAATAACTATGGGATCTTTTTGCGTTTGTTTTTTCTCAAAGAGTATGATTCACACAAAAAAGTGATAAATATGTAATATTTTCTGTGTTAAGCTCTTGTTCACTTTATGATTGTCTTTTAAAGTGACTCTCTCTTGTAACTCGCAATAAAAGTTATAATTAATGTGCATGTAAACTTTATTTTACGTCAAATATTAATGAACGAATTGGATGACTGATTTCTCTAAATCCTTTATTATCATAAAATAAAAATTTTACTAACTGATTTCTAAGTTGAACAAATATATATTTTTTTATGTCGAGCGTAATGAACAAAGGATATTTACAAACATTTAAATCTTCTGTGTATGCTTTAGGTACGTTCTGAAAGTATTTTAAATCACATTCTGCTATCGGCAATGTAAATTTTAATGATACGCAAAAATTTGTTCTTGAAAAAACAATAAGAACATTTAAACACTAAAGAATAGACTATTTTCCACATTACTTTACTGCCAAAAGAGTTTTTAGCTACTAAACCGGGAATTTGGCTACTGTGTTCCTAAAATCTTTCAAAAAATAGAATTTAACAATGAGAAAAAGAAAAAAAAAAAAAAAAAACGATCACTATCAGCATGAATTCAGTAAGAAATTTTCACCTTAAAAAAGGGGGTCGGCGGTTATAAGTATTTGTTAAAAGGACAAAATCGACATGCAGCTTGACAAGACTGTCCCAGTTGCGAAGTAAGTTGGATAACACCACTTAATTAATTGTCAGAATTGGTCAAACCTTATTCAAATCTCTTATTTGTTGTCATAAGGCTTAAAGAGAATCAAGAATAAATCTTTGTATACCATTCATTCACAATTTCATATCTAAAATGCAGTCCAAAGAAGTAAAGAAAACAAAAAGATTGAAACTGCAGTCATTATAAATTAATGCGTCATCATCATTACAATGAATGCAAACTTAAAGTATAATTTCTGTGGTGATATATATTTCGTGTGCAAAACGTATTCAAGTGGTACACTGAATCCATTTTTACCAGCTTAATAACTTTTGAAGACATACATTTCCTTGTTCCTCATCGCTTTTGCTCAATTTTACTTTATTCACATATCTGTTGCAATTACGAAGTATCTTTGAAAACTGATGATGATAACATCTTTAGAACCCTTCATGTCGAAGCTCTTCTGTTTCAGAATAAGCAACAATCTCTATAAAGTCAATATTTGAGCATCACAGAAGCAACAATGATTATGGAAGGGTGAAGCTCTTAAAATCTGAAATATGTAACTTTAGCGTTCTTAAATATCAAACCCGAAACTATTAATTCGTCTGAGCGTGTTTGAGAATTTCAGGTACATTCCAAAGGTTATTTATGGACAAGGAACTTTGCTCCTTAAGGCAATAGGATCATTGTTGAAAATTTAGTAGCGTTAAAATTGGTCTCATAGGAACTAATAAAAGAGATCAAACTGGGATTTTTAAGAATTACCTAGCATTTTATTTGGTTTTTATCTGTACTTTATGGAGCATTACGTTTTAATGCTGTGATCAATTTAGTTATAAAGAGTGTCTCAGTTTATATTAAATGTGTCTGGATATTTTGAACACATTTTAGCACCGTATAATTGGTACTGTTAAAAAAAAAACTATTGGTTCTTTAACCCTTGTTTTAGATTTCCAACTTTAAAAGTTTCGGCGCAGTAGATAAAAGTAAATTGTTCAACGAATTAATAATTTAATGTTACAGCATTTATTTATATTTAGTATTAATTATAATAAATATTATTTATTATTAAGTATTCATATTAATTATTACTATATCAACAGCATTTATTTATATTTAATATGGTTTTGCTTACAGTTTTGTAAATTGCTGTAGTTACATGTTTTGAAAATATCTTGCTTAAAATTTGTAATAACCGTATATGCAGTTAAAAAAAGGAGAGGTTGGGTTTAGGTAGAATATTAAAGAAGTATTTTGAAAAAAAAAAACTAGATTGCAAAAATTTGGATTTATTCCCTGCGTTGAAATGAATTAAAGAACGAATGAAACTCTTCTGTATTTTAATAACTGAATGCTCTTTTTACAGGGTGACAAGAGAAATAACTTGGACGAAGTTTCAAACCAAATATCTGTAAATACCACTGAATTTTTAATGATATTGTGATAGGGAATCGGTCCTAGAAAGCTACTAAATAGGTGTAAGTGAGTTAGTTGGGATAACCATTATTGTTCGCAAACTATCTGCCAAACTTGAATTGCATGAGCAAGAAACGAAAAAATGTGAAATTGTTTAACGATTGAAAGTGGCTAAATACACGATTTCCTGCACAATTAAAATGTTAAAAAAACCAAAAAAAAAAAGTGACAGGTCAGAAAGAAGAAGAAAATGCACAGTTAACACATCTAGTGACCAGAAAATGGTCAAAAAGCGAGTTTAACCCATTAAACGCCGCTATATGAACCACATTAAAAATATCTTAATTTTTGTATGTTTTGAGGTTCAATACACATCGATAACCATATGTAACTTCAATTTTTCAAAAATATTTATTTAGTCATGAGATATGGTATGGTCCCAAAATGGGAGACTTGGCGTTTAATGGGGATAACATAATTATATTTTCTTCAATAGTGATGATCCAATAAAATCTGGCTAAAACTGATTAGAAAACATAAAAACTAGTTTTGTGCAGTTAGCAAAGTTAACTATTAATACCTCACTTTTTTTATTATCAAGTTAATATCTTATGTAATCCATATAAAAGCTTTGAAGTAAAAAACATGTAAGTTTTTGTATATTCTAAGCATCACTTTTTTTCATGAAACGGAAATTGTTCCTGATAATTTTTAACTTTTTAACCTGAAGCCTTAATATTTTCATGTACCACAATGAAGAAATAAAAACTTCAAATTAACCCTGCCGGGAATCAAGTAAATGTAGTCTGCAAATGGAAATGACTAACAATAGACAAGTATAAAACAAAACTAAGAAATTTTTGAGCAGCACAACTTTATATTACTTTCCTCATAGGCGAGGTTCATTGATTTATTTTTTCTGCTGTGTACCTATTGTATACTTCGCAGCATGTTGGATAACATGTTTCATAATTGACAATATCAGAATGTTTTTTAGACAAAAAAAAATCTGTTTTTTTGTTGAAGTAGAGGTATAAGTAACGATTTCAGTTTCTCCAATTTCGTATCAAAACCTGCAATAATTCCTAAAAATTCAACTTGATTGTTTTATCCAATTATATTTATGATCTAAGCAATAGTCATGACGACTTTCCTTCTCAATTATCTGATCAGAGTAGAGTAGGGGCGACCAAGTGGTACTGCACTCATTTTCTGGTACTGCGCTACAATTTGTTGTCTCTGGCTTGTCTAAAGCTTGCTGCGAAGTCAAGAAATTTAACACCATTTTTGATGTCAAGAAATTTTTAAAAAATGTATTTTTGAAATTGAACTTCCCTTACTGAACCTGAATGTCACTTACCAAGAATTTAGGAGGAAGGCCTCACCCCCTCTTCTTAGGGGTGCCCACGAAAGACGGGAAAGGAGCTTGTCTCAGACTGTGCCAATGAATTTTTAAGGGGGGGGGAGGGGGCGGTTAGAATGATTCAGATATCATTATAGGGGAGAATCCTTCTTTAGGGAGATGACCCATTGTCCTTGGGCATGACTGACCATTGCTTATCTAGAACATTGTACAGAATGAGTGGAATATCACTTTTTCTGTTCTGCTTTTGAACAACAAAAGAGAGCCCGGAAATACCTCTTCATGACGAAAGAGAGTTTACTATGTTCAAATACAAAGGGGGTGACCTTCAACAGCAAATGAAACGAGCAGTGAGTTTATTCATGCAAAGTGAGCGAGATTTTAATTCCGCTTTCTTGAGATTTGATCTTCTAGTCAGAACCCGCCAAGTGTCCCATTTTGGGACCTTCGTAAATAAACAGCTATAAAACCCTTTCAAATTATTTTTCTTGGCCCCTGCTTATTAGGACTTTAAAAGAGATCTATTGTGACTTATTTTCAATGTTTTTAAACGCCTGCATTGGATTTAGTTATTTTTAAGGATTTTTTTTCGTTATAAAGTAAAAATCAGAATTTTCTCCTAAATTAACTATTTTTAAAAAAATAGAAATTAAGTTTCAATTTTTTTGAAAAAAATACCAATCAAGTTAGGTACTTTGTTGGTTAATAACAAACACTTTCAAAAAATATATCTCAAGTACTTGCGAAGGAAAAAAATCTTAACCTAAGGTTCCCAAAAAGGGAGACTTGGCGCTTAATGGGTTGAAATCCTAGGATTTCAATGAGAAAGGTTGCTAGAGGGGTGAAAATCAGTATAGAAACCACTCGTTTGATGGTAATTGTTGAGCTTGGTCATCTCCCTTACAAAATGAAAGAGGCTTAAAAGCTAGCAGCAAAGAACAAACGCACAAGACTTCAAAAGAGGAAAGAACTGTTAAGCGGGCCGCAGATGATCGATTGAAAACATTGCTCTTCACAAATGAAAAACTGTTCTCAATTGAACAAACTCAAAATAGCCATAATGATAGAGTTTGGTCAGCAGAAGCACCTGGAACTTTTTTAATTGTTGGCGGCTTCAACTACCCCTATCTGCAATGGTTTGGGGTGGGATATGTGCTAGTGGGGAAAAACCACTTGTTTTTGTTGATCAAGGGATAAAAAATAATCAGCAAACATACCGCAAACTCATTTTGGATGATGTTGTCTTACCTTGTTCGCAAAAGTTCTTTAAAAACCAAAGATGGACCTTCCAACAGGATTTTTCACAAAAGACACTCAAGATTGATGCAAGACACATTTTCCAAACTTTATTGGAGCTGAAGAATGGCCCCCCGTATTCCCCAGATTTGAACCCAATGTATTATTCTGTTTCGTCCATCTTGGAAACAAGGGTGTATACTGAACCTGATAAAACTTTGGCATCTCTACAACCATTCTTCGGGAAAGAAAGGGATAAAATATCAATGAGTGAATTGCTGCCCGTACGGGAAAATTTTGTGACACGTTTAAAGCTCTGTATTAATACTAACGGTAGCCAATTTGAAAACGTTTAAATATATTAGACAAAATAATGGATTCATACTTATTTTGAAGTTTGGTCGCATTATTTTCATTAGCAACAAAGTTATACCGTACGATGTGTGTCCAAGTTATTTCTTGTCACCCTGTAAATACGTTCAAGTAACTGTTTAAATTATACGCATCACTACTTTATAGCTACAAATCCACGAATTAGTAAACTCTTCAAATTGCCTTGTCCAACAGCAGATTTCTTGCTTTGGTTTAAGAACACAATGATCGTTGCCAATTTGGAAGAAATAAATAAATGCCTGTTTTGTGGCGGAAACAAGAAATGTTATAAAGATTTATGTTTTTATTACTATCTAACATCAATATTTAGATGAAATTATTTAAAAATATTATTTCTTCATATATGATTGACTGCATTCTTTATTAACCAAAGAAGGACTTTTGGCACACCTTTTATTTGTAAATTCCTTTTCGATAACTAATCAGTATTAAGAAATGAATGCTAGAGTTTCATGTAAGTACGAAATATAATTTAGTTGTAATTTCTTATTTTTGTCTGTTATTGTTCTGCATTAAAATGACTAATCTTTATGATAATAATAATGATATAAAAGGACATAGAAAGATGAATAAATTACCATTAAAAATATGTTCCATTGCACCACTTAGAAAGATGTAAAAGAAAAATGTGAGCTACGTTTCATAAAACAAAACTTATGTTAGGTTATCCACAAAAATACCGGGCATTAGAAGGGTCTGATCTTTCCTCGAAGATAAAAAGTATCTTGTATTTAATATTTATAGAAAAAAAAAAGCTTCGTAAAAAGTGTGTACGATGAAGTCCTCATTTTTTCTTTAAAGTAGCTTAGAGCACGAAAATAGTTGAAATAAAATTTCTGAAACTAAGTCTACTTTTTCTATGAAGCTTTAAAGAATGTCATCGAAATACCTCTCTTACAGCATAAACAGGCTGAAAATATTTTTCTGAAAAAGGGGCGTTATGGCAATGCAAAAAAAAAAAAAAAATTGAACCATGTTTTTTTTTAAACTAAAACTCGCTTTCGTATACAATGTTGATCCACAGTAATCGTCTTGTAGTGGATGATTATTTATCTGAGAGCTAGCAGTCTCAAAATCGTTTTTATAAATCTTAAAAATTTGTAAGGTAGTATATAACCGAGAGGCTTATATGTCTCTCAATCATTTCTTTCCTCAGTATTTCTTTTTAAAATGTATCTGAACTCAAAGGATATGCAAAAGAATTTATTTTCTCCCAAACCAGGATTTTAGGCTTTTATTAAAAGATCAGAAGCGATGTCTCAAATACACGTATGACACTTTTATTGCAAGTGAAAAAAAAAAAAAAAACATTACATATATAGATATACATTAGGGTGTCCCAAAAAAACCGAAAGTCGGAATTTTGTAACGCATTCCCTCTTATTTTTTTCTTTTTACATCAAAACAATTGTAAAAAAAAGTTTCATGCAATTTGAACAACGATAACCCGTGCCGACTTGCGTCCTAAAGTGCGAACTAGCCCTTTTTCACTAGGCCCAATCGAAATTTTTTTTTTCGGGAATTCAAAACTTCATGTTGATAAAACGCTTCCCCTAGATCCCAACATGTCCCAAAAAATCATTTATCCAAATAAAAAATATTTAGGCACCACAAACGAGGCTTAAAATTCATAATTTTCTTCAAAAAATAGCTTTTTTTCTATGTATTTTGAAAGTAACGAAAGATAAATTTTAAGAAGTTATCAAGATAAAAAATATGAAGCATAAAGTATATAATTAGAGCTAAGTACAAGTTTTTTCTCTCATTTTATATTTATTTCTCCCGGAAATTACTCAAAATTAAAGTTTTTTCAAGTTTTAAGTTAAAATTTTAAATTTTAAATACTACATTTTCTTTTACTATTCATCTGAAAGTATGTTCATTAGTGATTTTGGAACTTAATATTTTCTTTAAATGTATCTGTAATTTAAAATAATTAAATAGTTAAAATAAATAAATTGAAAAAAAATAAAATATATAAAAAACTATGACAAAGATTTATTTACAACATATTGTAACGAGTCCGTAGCACCTTCAACTTTCTTCAAATGAGCATTCCAATCTTGAGGAAGTAACTATAAATTTATTTACAAGTATTTACACTATTTACAATATGAGCAGGAAACAATTGCTAAACATCCAGCAATTAGGTAGCAAAACAGTACACTGTACTCTCAACAGTAATTCAGCACCACGTATCTAACGTGAACAGTAATTAAGCAATTACAAAAGCAAAACATCGCCCAAGCGAATAGCGAATAAAACGAGTCACCAGAATCAAATCTGAAAACAACTGACTGACTAAAAACTGTGTTCAAGGCTATTTATACACGGAAAGAAATTACGACACTATTCTAGAAATATCCGGAGTATTCCAAATCATTCATAACTTGAACAATTCCATTGAGAAAGTTCTAGCGATAAAAAGAAAAAGAAAAAAAAAAGAAAACACTCCGAGCGAAAAATGTCTTCACGCTTATTAAATGCAGGGCAAGTATAAAAACTACAAAACGTTACAGGGCCGGTATACTAGTGATAAAAGTGATATCTTCAGATACTTTTGCAACATGACGTCAGATAAAACCAAAACTAATGAAAATGATGCAAGGCAGGAAAAACAACAACTATTTACAAGATTTGTAACATTGCCCCCTTCCCAAGGACTGCACGTCCCGGGCAGTACAATCCCCAGAAAGGAAGCAAGGGAAAATTTACAGGTGCACACATTACATGATGACCAATCATAAACATGATAAACAATAACAATGAGAATATGAAAGAAATAATAACATTGATGGAATAATATTTCAGACAATTAAAGGCAAAAGTTATTTACAAAATTTACAAACAAATTACCATGGTAGCTTTAGATTTATTTTACGAACTATGGCCATAGTATGGGGCTAGCCGATCATAATGTACAACCCTAGGTTTTGAATGTGATGACTTCTGGATCCTCACTACGACGTCGTTCAGCCGATGAAGGACTGTGTAGGGTCCATCCCAATGCGACTGCAATTTGGGTGACAGACCTTTCCGTCGGATGGGATTCCATAGCCACACCTTGTCACCTTCTTGAAAGTCATGGCCAGTGGACCTGGTGTCGTATCGGGTCTTCATTTTCTCCGTCGCGATGTTGATTCGCTCCCGTGCGAAGTGATGAACGTCCTCCAACCGGGCCTGGAGATCCTGGACGTACTCCTCAGGCGATGAAGGCGCATCTGGAGGGAGACCGAAGACGAGATCACAAGGCAGCCGAAGCTCTCGGCCGAAGAGCATCTGTGATGGGGAATATCCGGTGGTCTCGTGGACAGTACTGCGGTAGGCCAGCAGGAACAGAGGAAGTTTCTTGTCCCAATCCTGTTGATTTTTGGAGACCATAAGCGAGAGATTATTAAGGATTGTCCTGTTGAATCTCTCCACCATGCCGTCCGATTGTGGGTGTAGTGGTGTCGTTCGAGTTTTCTCAATTTTGAGGATTTTACATAGGCCCTTAAACACAGCAGAGATGAAGTTCCTTCCCTGGTCAGAATGGATCTGCAAAGGTGTCCCATATCTCGAGATCCAATGCTGGACTAGAGTCTCTGCTACAGTGGTAGCTTCTTGATCTGGAATGGAATATGCTTCGGGCCATTTGGTGAAATAGTCAATGGAAACGAGGATGTATTTGTTCCCATCAGTAGTTTTCGGTAGAGGACCAAGAATGTCGACCCCGATTCGTTCGAAAGGAGCTCCTACGTTGTAAAGATGTAGCTTCCCGCGGCTTCTTCTCTTCGTTCCTTTACGGGCAGCACAGGCGTCACAAGAATGACACCACTTCTCTACGTCATCCTTCGCCTTGCTCCAGAAGAAGCGTTCTCGAACCTTGCAGAGGGTTTTCAACACACCAAAATGTCCTCCAGTCGGACTACTGTGCAACTCCTTTAGAACGTCTGGAATTCTTGATCTGGGAAGGAGTAACTGCCATTTGAATGCTTTACCATCGTCAGATTCCCATTTCCGATACAGGACGCCATTTCGCAGCTGGAGAGAGTTCCATAGAGCCCAGTATCTTTTCGTTGCAGGACTGAAGATAGAAATGTCTTGCCAACTAGGTCGCCGACTGTCTTTTTCCATTAACTTTATGATAGGCTTTAGGTCTGGGTCTTCAAGCTGATCTTTTCTTACTTGGTCGTCACTCCATGAATCAGGATCTGAAGATGATGAAGTAGCAGTAACTTGACAGGCAGTAGGGATTGTCGTCCCGTACTGTTTCTCTATTCGGGAGCAATAATGGCAGTTCTCGGAACAAGGTCTTCTTGATAATGCGTCAGCATTACCGTGTGACAAACCTTTTCGGTGCTTAATCTCGATGTCATATTCCTGGAGCCGCTGTATCCACCTGGCTACCTGGCCCTCTGGATTCTTGAAATTCAAAAGCCAAGTTAAAGAGGCATGATCAGTCCGGAGCAGGAATTTACGGCCGTAGAGGTAATGATGGAAATGTTCTACAGCATTAACTATGGCGAGCAATTCCTTTCTCGTGACACAATAATTTCGCTCCGACTTGGATAAGCATTTGCTCCAGTAAGCGATGACACGTTCGTTACCGTCTATTTCTTGAGATAAAACAGCTCCAACGCTCTCGTGGCTCGCATCAGTGTCAAGTATGAAGGATTTTTCAGGCTGAGGATAAGAGAGAATAGGCGTTGATGTTAAAGCCTCCTTCAGCTGTAGAAATGCATCCTCGCATTCTTTGGATCATTCAAATTTTTGTTTGCTCTCCGTCAGCTTATGCAAAGGTCGTGCAATGTTGGAAAAACCCTTCACAAACTTGCTGTAGTACGCGCAGAGCCCCAGGAAACTTCGCAGCTGATGGACATTTTCGGGGCGGCTCCAATTCTTGACTGCAGATACCTTATCTGGATCTGTTCGTACACCTTCGGAAGAGATAATGTGACCAAGGTAGTTCACCTCACGGCGGAACAAATTACATTTGGACGGGCTTAACTTCAGGTTGGCTTCCTTAAGCTTTTGCAGCACCTTCCTAAGATTAGCCAAATGTTCCTCAAAACTGCGTCCTATGATGATAATGTCGTCCAAGTAGACAAGACAGGATTCATAAGACAGTCCTCGTAACACTGATTCCATAAGACGCTCGAACGTGGTTGGTGCATTGCAGAGGCCGAAGGGCATCACTTTGAACTGCCACAAGCCTTGTCCGGTTGTAAACGCCGTCTTCTCTCGGTCGTCGGGGTGTATCTCCACCTGCCAGTAGCCGCTCTTTAAATCCAGGGTCGAAAACCACTTGTGTCCGGAAAGGGTGTCCAGAGTGTCATCGATCCGTGGAAGAGGGTAACTGTCCTTCTTGGTGATGTCATTCAGGCGTCGGTAGTCAACACAAAATCTGGTGGAGCCGTCTTTCTTTCGGACCAAGACGATAGGGGATGCCCAAGGACTGGATGAGGGTTCGATGACGTCATTCTCCTGCATCTCTTTCAAGAGGATCTCAACCTCTTCCTTCTTGGCGAACGGTAGTCGTCTTGGATGCTGCTTGATAGGGGGATGATCTCCAGTGTCGATCCTATGCTGCGTTAAATTCGTGCGACCAACATCCTCGGATGTAGATGAAAACACCTGCTTGAAGTTGTCCACCAATTTTTCCGCAGCGTATCTTTGATCCTTCGATAATGGTGCACTTCCAATTAATTTGGAAGTCAAGGATTCGGAAGACACAGTCTCGGAGGAATCAATTCTTCTGATGATGCAGTTTACGGGAGTACAAGTTGCCAACACTTCTCCTTTCTTGATATTCCTCGGTCTTTCACTTACATTGGCGACTCTCACAGGAACTGCATTCCTTGAAAGGTCCACAAGCGTAGATGCCACTAGTACTCCTTTTGGGCTATTACTCTGGTTAGGATATTCAATAAGGCCGAATTTAAAGCTGTTGTTTTCCTTGATGGAGCCAGGTATTAGTATTTCTGATCTAGGGGAAATCAATAAATCTGTTTGGGCTATTATTTGATGAGCGGATTTTAAGTTATTTTCAGCATTGAAAATTGCTATGTCTTCTCTCATCGAGTGCAGCTCATTATTTCTAAAGTCAATAGAAAAATCAAATTTTCTCAAAAAGTCCAGTCCGAGAATGAAGGGATCGTTAATGTCAGCGACGAATGCCGTGTGATGGTAAGTGGCGCTTCCGAACATTATTTCTAAGTTCACTTTTCCTTCAATCTCGATTTTGTCACCTGTCACAGTTTGAAGAGTAACGCAGGGCGGCGTCCATAAGATCTTGAGTCCAAATTGACGAGCCACATCAGGCCTAATGATGGTAACGTTGGCTCCTGTGTCCACAATCATTTCGCAGGGAAACCCATTCACATATGCGTAAATGAAGAGTCCGTTGCAGCCGCCACTTCTTGGGGAAATCCGGAAAACTTTGGGAGACGTCTTCTTTTCTTGGCAAGCTTCGCAATTCCTTCGTACGTGGCCCTCACCGCCACATTTCCAGCACTTCAGTGGTTGTCTACTCTGGTCTTTGCGAGCAGTAATCTTCTTCAGGGTCCCCGAGATCTCGTTGATTTGTCGCTTAATTTCCGAGAGACAAGTTGAGTTCAAATCCGGGTCACTCACTTCTACGCCTCTGATTGTATGGCGATCCTTGCGGGATGTTTGCTGTGCAGCCTCGAACTTCATTGCGTAGACCAGACCGGATTTAAGATCCTTAATGTCCGCCATCCGGAGAGCCATCTGAACTTCTGGATTTCGCACACCATCTATGAAGTAGTTCAGGGCCAAGCTATCGCGAACACTCGAAGGACAGTCCGAGAAGGCGAGATGGGAAAGCCTCTTAACGTCTGCTGCAAACACTTGCAAAGTCTCTCCATCCCTCTGGAGTCGGGATTTCAGCTGGAGTTGGCTGAATCCTTTTTGGCATACTTCGCCAAAGCGAAGCTCCAAGGCCGATGATAAGGCATCGAAGTCGCGGTGCTTGTCCTCTGAGAAGGTCTGTAGTATGTCGGCTGCATCCCCTCTCAGCGAGGCTGCAAGGTGACAGGCTTTCGTGGAAGAGTCCCAGGAGTTTGCTTCTGCAACGATGAGGAACTGCTTCTTGTAAATATTCCACGAGGTCTTCCCGTCAAACGTGGCCAGTTTGATGGATGGACGAGAAGTTCCAGCTGCAGCTACACAGTCACTTGAGTTGTTGCAGGATGCTGATAACTTTGATTCAAGTTCTTTAATTTTCTTTTCCACATGGTTTTCTACTGTGGTGATTCGATCTTCTAGAGCCTCCACTTTATTTTCCATGTTGGTAAATTTAGTTTCCACCAAACTTTTCATTGACGTTAAATCGCTTTTAATTTCTTCAGCTAGATCATTTTTCAATTGTTCTTGATTAGTTGCCAGATCAATTTTTAATTGTTCTTGATTCGCAGCCATGTCATTTTTTTAATTGTTCTTGATTCGCAGCCATGTCATTTTTTAATTGTTCTTGATTCGCAGTCATGTCACTTTTAACAGCGTTGATCGCATCAAGGAGTTTTTGCAGTTGTTCATCCATTGCTCGAGTAATCACCATAAAATTCCGAAGTCAAAAAGTCCTTAGGAAGAAAAGTCCGAATTCACAGGTAATTCCAAGAAAGTCCTTGAAGATGCCCCACGTTGGGCGCCAAAATTGTAATGAGTCCGTAGCACCTTCAACTTTCTTCAAATGAGCATTCCAATCTTGAGGATGTAACTATAAATTTATTTACAAGTATTTACACTATTTACAATATGAGCAGGAAACAATTGCTAAACATCCAGCAATTAGGTAGAAAAACAGTACACTGTACTCTCAACAGTAATTCAGCACCACGTATCTAACGTGAACAGTAATTAAGCAATTGCAAAAGCAAAACATCGCCCAAGCGAATAGCGAATAAAACGAGTCACCAGAATCAAATCTGAAAACAACTGACTGACTAAAAACTGTGTTCAAGGCTATTTATACACGGAAAGAAATTACGACACTATTCTAGAAATATCCGGAGTATTCCAAATCATTCATAACTTGAACAATTCCATTGAGAAAGTTCTAGCGATAAAAAGAAAAAGAAAAAAAAAACACTCCGAGCGAAAAATGTCTTCACGCTTATTAAATGCAGGGCAAGTGTAAAAACTACAAAACGTTACAGGGCCGGTATACTAGTGATAAAAGTGATATCTTCAGATACTTTTGCAACATGACGTCAGATAAAACCAAAACTAATGAAAATGATGCAAGGCAGGAAAAACAACAACTATTTACAAGATTTGTAACAATATATTTACTACAATATTATAGTACAATAAACATTACTAAACATACTATCGTTTTAATGTTTGTTTATTGCAGTCAGAGTTTATTTTTCGGTGCTCTTGGACGCAACACAACAAAAATTGTTTTTGCTCCTCATGAACTGTTAACAAACCATGACAGTCCTGCATCATTTTTACAGCTCTTTCAGCTGTATCATTTACTGGTCTGAACACTGAGACCAACCTTTTTCCTTCAAGGAATTAAGTGTTTTTCGTCCATAGAGCAGGACTCTCATTGAGAAAACTATCATCAATTTTGAGCCTAGTAAGCAAAGGCTATCTTTTAAATGATATGAACTTATCAATTGTTTTCTCTGCAAAATAATAAAATAGCAGGTAACAAATGCGCGATATGAGAAGTAACTAATTAAACAATTAGTTACTTCCTCCCCCCATTTTTTTCGATTCGGCTCAGAACACAAGTACTAGTTTACACTTTCAAGCACAAGTCGGCACAGTTTGTAATTTCTGAAATTACAATAAACATTTTCGACAATCATATTGATATTAAACAAACATTTATTCAAATTTTTTAAAGAAATTAGGTTCCCAGCACGAGGCATAAAATGTATATATTTCTCTAAATATTAGATTTTTTCTTTTTATTTATTGCATCATTTGTGAATTTTAAATTGCAGATACACTTAAAGAAAATATCAAGTCCCAAAATCACTGAAGAACAAACTTTCAAAACAGTATTTGCAGATAAAAAATAAAAAAATGTAGTAGGGTAATGTGTGGCAGAGTGAAATGGCACGGCAAAGTGAAATAGGGAAATATGTTCCCAGCTTGCAGTGTGACCTATCTAGCAATATTTTAACCAAGTTCCTAGACAGATAGTTAATTCCTGTCAAAAAATAAGTAGCTCCAATGAACAATTATACAAGCCATTTTGAAAATTTGATACCTTTATTGTAATATTCGTGGTTTTTCAAATATATTTCTTGTTATTATAAAAGGTCAAGATTTTTGTAACCATCATCCAAACTATTAATTGAGAACTACTGATATCCAGTGCAGTCCTTATTTAGTTAAAATTAGGCATTTTTTTTATTTTTAATGTTCAATGTAATCAGTAAAGTGCACGCGGGCAAAGTGGGTGGGGCAAAGTGAAATAGTTCATTTCGTTTACTTATCCATTCATTTATTAAAGCACTCACGCATTTCTTCATTTACTAATTCATTTACATTCTTTTACTTAATTATTTACTCATTCATTAACTCATTTTCTTATTCGGTCTCTATTTTATTCATTCATTTATTTTTTCCACTTACTTGCTCATGCGTTTATTTTTCGTTAATAATTATTTTTTCGTTTATTTACGCATTCATTTGATGAAAATTACTGTTACTCGTGGAATTGAAAAATTTTCATAACAAAAAATTTTATTTTTCACTTTGCCCCATGTTTTTTGAAGTGAAAATTTTTCACATTTTTTTAAAGTTCAAATAACTGCCAAAGATGAAAAATAATATTTCAATGAAAGTATTATCAAAAAACATAATTCCTTCTTTATATACAAACATTTTTAGAGCAAATTTCCCATTTGTTCCTTTTGCAGTAGGCAAGTAAACTTAAATATTTCATTTTGCCCCACATGAAAAATGATCAAATAAGCTTTGTGCTGAAATACAATTGAAATTAAAAACCAACGTAAATAAAACACAAATTAGGTAGAAAGTACAGCATGTACTGCGTACATGCTGTACTTCTACCCAATTTGTGCTTTATTTACGTTGGTTTTTAACTTCATTTGTAAAAAAATGTGGTATTTAAAGTGAAAAAGTTTAACTTAAAACTTGAAAAAAACCTTAACTTTGACTAATTTAAGGAGAAAATAAATATAAAATGAGAGAAAAAACTTATATATAGCTCTAATAATATACTTTATGCTTCATATTTTTCATCTTGATAATTTCTTAAAATTTATCTTTCGTTGTCTACAAAATACATAGAAAAAAAGCTTTTTTTTGAAGAAAATTATGAATTTTAAGCCTCGTTTGGGGTACCTAAATATTTTTTAATTTGGATAAATGATTTTTTGGGACATGTTGGGATCTAGGGGAAGCGTTTTATCAACATGAAATTTTGAATTTCCGAAAAAAGTTTTTTTCGATTGGGCCTAGTGAAAAAGGGCTAGTTCGCACTTTCGGACGCAAGTCGGCACGGGTTACCGTAGGGTGGTACTTTTTTTACAATTGTTTTGATGTAAAATAAAAAAAATAAGAGGGTATGCGTTACAAAATTCCGACTTTCGGTTTTTTGGGGACACACTAATATACATATATACAATATACAGGTATATCAAAATAATGGAAACACTTGAGATTCATCAGAAAAACCTACGTTCATCGAAAAATAAGCGATCAATTATTCTTTAACTTAAGTCATACAAAATATAGGCTTCACCGGACATTTCCACATTGAAATTAAATCACCCATGCATTTGGGGGACGACAAAAGGGGGGGTCGGACGAAAAACCGCTTTTTGACTATAACTCTTCGAAAAAAGCTCGGAAGAAGCTATAAATTTCAGTAATTAATTAGCATACTATGCATAATTACTGTACAAATTTTTATAAACGTACCACATTTACTTCTGAAGATATGAAGCATTTTTTAAGAAACGGCAATTTTATTTGAAGAGTTTTTGCTCATAACACGCAGAGTTGTTGATCAAACCTTATCAGAACTTCAGGAAAGATGACAAAATACAAGAAAAAGAACATACAAAAACGGTAAAAAAATATTAAAAATCCGATGAGATATGAACGACAAAATGAAATAATTCTTCAGGTCATGCGCAACGACAGAAATTTATAC
>JAXGGA010014997.1:0-30448 GCA_038373865.1 Uloborus plumipes | reverse complement strand
TGCTGCAGTAGCAATGAATCTTCATAACAAGTTTGAAAATGAAGATGCAGTTTTTGAAAATGATTTTTAATATTATTTTTGAAATATATAAATTTTGTTAAATCATAGTGTGTATTATCTGTTATTTTTTTATATATATTTGATGTTATCTATTTCTTACAATCTCATTATTTAGTCATTTTTTTGCTACAATTGGTATGCATCAGTTTTATTTTAATTGCATCAGTTTTGATGTTTATATAATTTTAATTTCAGTATGATTTTGTATCATCATGTCAAGTGCCACATTTATTTTGTCATATTCAGCAAATAAAATATTAAATCCACATGTTTTCATTGTATTCATGTAGTGGCCCATTCATTACCTTCGATGGATGGCCCATTCAACCCCATAGGTGGGGTTGAATGGGCCAAATTTCAAAATTTTTATTTTCTATTATAATTCATTATAGACAGGTGCTAATCCAACTTTTATGACTTTTTTAGATAGCCAGATAAGTAAAGTAACTAAAACACCAATTTAGAGTTAAAACAAAGTGTTAGAAAAAATTACAAAAATTCGAAACCAAAAAGTGGCCCATTCATTACCACTCTCCCCTATATATATATATATATATATATATATATATATATATATCAGTGTCGTTGCTAGCAAGGGTGTCACCCGTGGCGGTACTTTGTGATGTCCCCCCCCCCCCACTAACAACAGAAAAAAATCCACCGACCGCGAAAACATCTGTAACGGGAATACTATATTTGAACCTGAGCATGATTTTGAAAATTAATTAAAACATCGGATAATATGAAACACGGAATGATAGTGAAATAATGGAAGGAAAAAAAAAAGGTAATTTTTTGGTTTTAAACTATACATTAGAGGAGAAAGAAAACATAAAAAATGAAAACATTTACATGCTTAATAATTTTTTCCTGCTTAATAACAATCACAAATTTTCGAGTACATTAAACTCACATCCTTTCGGACTTTTCTTACTACATAGACAACCACATTTTCTTAAAACATACTGTAAAAACAACATTCATTTTTTAGTGTACGAACAATGATTACTATCATTCATTTGGCTTAGAATCAATTTATGCGTCACGGCATACGTTTGTTTTAACTTTCATCACCGCTGTTAGAGAGTGACCAAAGCGCCCCCTGTAATTTGTTGGAGTTGCGAATTCCTCATTTACAACGCAAAAGAGAGAAATCCTACTAATTAATAATATTAAATAGTTCGTACAGCTATTGTAACTATGATTGGATTCTGCAATTTGATATAATTATTTTTCTGGAAACATTTTGGGTATGTCCGAATAGAGCAACCGATTAACCCGAGCGGTTTAATGACGTCAGAGGTTAGTGCGGTGAGGGTCCATTGAACGTTTTCACGTACGATCCGGCAACCGTTAAGCTATAAGAAAAATTCTGGTTAGTCACCGGTGAGCCAGGGTTAACCGTTTGCGCTCTATTAAAACGTAAACTGCAAAAAAAAAAAAAAAGAACTATTGTTTTTCAGTACAATACTGACAGCCGAGTTTCCAATTTAAAACTGTAAAATGCACAGTAATAAACTGTTAAACTAGCAATTTTGCAGTTTCTTACTGTAAAGTGCGAAATTTCACAGTTTTTTATTATTTAAAATTTAGCTGTATCAAACTGTAAAAACAGCAAAAATAATACTGGCAGCAGAGGTTCCAGTTTAAAACTGTAAAATGCACGGTAATAAACTGTTGAATAAGCAATTTTACATTTTATTACTATAAAATTAGCAATTTTACAGTTTAGGACTCTGTAAAGGTAGCAATTTTAGTTTATTACTGTAAAATTAATAATGTTCACAGTTTATTACTATAGCTGTATTATACTGTAAAAACAACATTCATTTTTTGCAGTGTAGAACATACTATTCAGAACTTTTTTATAATTGCATATTTGAAGTTATAGTTGTATATAGATCTGCTAATCGAAATTTATTTTACTTTGGATGAAAAACATTTCTCGACCGCAGACATAGTCTCCTTGGTAGGAAAGTGCATGCCGGAAGCTTTTATTTATGAAAGCGCACAATGGGCAAGGCTCCAGGGTCGCAAAGTACTTAGAGGGTAACTCAAACGTGCGAAAAAATACAAACGTAATCAAATGCTCCCCAACTAAAAAAAAAAAAAAAATATTTAGCAAAAATGTGAGTGTGACGATATTGTAACCCTATCACAATGGATGTTGCAACAATCCCAACCGGAAATCTCAAGACTCAAGGGTGGAAGCAAGTGAAATTTCTTTCATCTTAAGTTCCGACGCTAAGCGAAGTAAAGCAGCTAGAATTAATATTATTACTTACTAGAGAGGCAATGCAAATAACATCTGATCATGGAATGAGCTTCATAAAGAAATTCTTATTAATATTAGGTATGCACACGTTTCTGCTAGTTACATATTTTACTTTGTAAGTTAAACTTTGAAAATGAAAAAGAGTGAACATAGCATTTTAGCTCATAGAACATGTTGGTGTCACACGAGATGAATAATGTAATGGATGCGATCAATAAAGGACCACTGAACAAGCTATCTACTTTAATTTAGCCTTTGGCTTCCCTTCCAGGTTTCCTCTCACTTTTTCATACCGACAACAAAAAATTTTCTAGGTATCGATCGGTTGATGTGTGTTCAAAAAATATCATTAGAATAGATACGAAGTACTTACATTTTATAAGTAATATTTTTCATTCATTTTATACTGCACTTTTCATTCTTTAAAATTGTGTTGTCAAACTCTGTGTATTAATATTGTTCTATTTCCCTATTTAAATTTCATATTTAATGTTAATTGTATTTTAGTACAAGTCACCAACATAAATAAATAAAAGTCATAGTATAAATACATAAAACTGCCATGCTAGTAACTGAATAAAACAAAAATTATAATGCAATTAATGAAGACAGATAATAACTTAGTCGACTTAATAAAAACATTTTACTAAACAAAAATGCAACTATGCATACATACATACAATGTAAAAAATGAATGTTGTTTTTACAGTATAATTCAACTAATTTTATAGTAATAAACTGTAAAAATTGCTAATTTTACTGTGATAAACTGTAAAAATTGCTAATTTTACAGTAGTAAACTAAAATTGCTAGTTTACAGTAATAAACTGTGAAATTACTAATTTTACAGCTTATTACCGTGCATTTTACAGTTTTGAACTGGAACCTCTGCTGCCAGTATTATACTGTTGTTTTTACAGTGTAATACAGCTAGATTTTACGGCAATTAACTGTAAAATTGCAAACTTTACAGTACTAAACTGTAAAACTGTTAGTTTTGCAGTTTATTACTGTGCATTTTACAGTTTTAAATTGGAACCTCGGCTGCTAGTATTATACTGAATAAACAACAGTTCATTTTTAGCAGTGTGGGTGCATTTATGTAAAAACATAAATTTCTGTTTCAGAAGGTACTTCGATTTTTTTGGGTACAAAATACATTCATGAAAAGAAAAGTAAAGATAAAGGCAAAAAAATAACGTCAATACCTAATTTATATGATTTTTTTTTGTTTGAGAAGAAAAGTTTCAATTATATATTGCAATTTGCTTTTTTTCCCTAAAACAGAACAAGTACTACAGTCACCTAAAAGAATGATATATTAAATAGAGACAATTTTTGAAAAAAATACAGGAAATGTTTGATTCCTGAGGAAAGGAAAGAATATTTCTTGGTACAAAGTTAAAATTTTCCTCGGCTGTTCCAGGTGACTGAAAATTTCCCCGGATTTTTCTAGGTTATCCAGGTTTTTCAAACGGGTAGACAGATATACCCTGACCGAAGCAAAAATTAGCCGCTTAAATCAAAAGTAATTTCAAATTTATAATGTGGAAAGAGAGGTACCACACATTTATCAAGGAGTCGTTCACAAAAAACACGAGGTCCCAGCAGTCAACCCTCTAGCTGTTCCTGAGAGCAAAACAAATAAAAATATACATAGCCTAAAACCAGATTTTGTTCAACTAAATAGAAAGCGTCATTACAAACTGATTTTAAAGGCTACTATTTAAGGCGAAGGAATATCGATGTTAAGTTGAACTTGTGCCAAAGTTTACTGCGAGCGTTTGGAAGATAGGATAAATATTTAGAAGGGTAAAAGATGAACTTCCTTGTCGTCAACTATTTTAAACTCTAAAAGGAAATATGATTAATATTCTTAAGTTAAGAAGCAAGAATTAAAAAAAAGAAAAAAGTAATTCCTTGTTATCAAAAACTCCCCTGATCCAAGCACCTCCGTAAAAGTGTTTAGGAGCTGCCCACAAATAATGTCATACTTTTTTTTCAATATTTGTGACCCCTGCTCCCCCTTCATCACAAAGTGTCATACTTTACCCTACTCCCTCCCCTTTATCACATGTAAAGCTACTCTTTAAAACATGTAAAGCAATTCTTGTTAAAAATTCCTGATGTCACACTTTTTGTAACCCACTACCCTCCCCCTTGTCACTAAACGTCACAATTTCGCGAAGCCCTTCCCCCTCAAAGCGTGACATCCTTTATAGGCAGCCCCTTAAGTTTTACGTATGATCTTATCGTCTTTGTACTGATTATAGTAAATGAATAATATCTAATATTGGAGAACAGATGTCATAAATTTCAAAAACATAGTCATCTCGTTATATTTATTGAAAATTAAATAAAAACTATTTTATCAACACCATTTCTTTGTTGGTAAGATTTCCATGCAACCACTATTAATACATTAAAACGATGGCTTTATGAAACTTTATAAGAAGGGATACGTTCAAAAAACGTAATTTTTTTTTGTCGGTTAATTTTCCATAGAGAATAATGGGGTTGAAAAATTAAACCCTTTTTCTATACGCTCATTTATACTTTTTTCAACATCACGTGTATTTCACTAAGCAAGGGAAATGTCTGGCAAAGTGAAATAGTTAAGATTAACTTAACTACTACAAAATGAAAAAAAAAAAAAAAAATCTCAAAATTATTGTACATAAAGATGGAATAATATATTTTGTCATACAACTTACGTTGAAATAGCATTTTTTTTTTTTTTTTGGTAGTTATTTTGTGCTTTCAAAAGAGTGGACGATTTGCACCGAAAAAAAAAAAAAAAACATGGTCAAAGTGAAAGAAAAAAATGTAGGGAAATTTTTTTTTATCTGATCATTACCATATTTTTCATAAATGAATGTATAAATATACAATGAGTTTAGAAGTTTGACGTGAAAAAGTAGTACTAAAAGAAGTATTTGTTTAGAAGTAATAGAGCTTATCAACACGATGTTCTTAAAATCAGCTAAATCCATCCTTCAATTGGCTTAAGTTGCAAATTATTAAAAAGAAATTTTCATGAAAACGAAGTATGTCTCATCTGCCAGGTTAGGTTTGCTCCAACTATAATTAGATAGACACCCGAATTAGGGTCTTACGCTTGTTATGTTTGCAGAAATTTGCATTAATTTGGTTGTTAAAGTAAAATCAAATTGATTTGTCAATATTTCGATTATAAGTCATGTTCATTAATATGTCGTTTCATGTTAGTCCATTGAAAGTTGTATGCATGATGCTTTACTGTATTAGGAACACTTTAAAGTCGAGAATTCCACCCCCCCCCCCAAATTTAAGCGTAATAATGTAAGAAAAATCATGTAGCTGAATTACAAAAGAAAAAAAAAGCCAACATGAGATTTTAAATCAAAAAAGAAAAGTTAAAATAAAAAAAAATAATGAAAAAGGAAAAAGCATGAACGATTTTACAAAATTCTACAAAAGAACTTAATAAGAAAGCATTTTACTTCTGATCTGGGCCAAAAATAAAAAAAGGAAAAGGAAAAGAAGAAAACGAGGAAGGGCAGGGGGGAATCTCAATAACACATATTTTATTTTCATTCGCGTTGAAAATAAAATAGTTTCCAGTTTTTTTTCTTTTGGGGAAATAAAAATAAAAGTGCTTCGACTGGACTATATAAATCAATCGATTTATCCCCTACTCTCTTCCAATATTAGGTTTTAGAGAAATTTATTTAAGGTTTTTATTCATTTATTTCATTTTAATTCACGTTTTCCCTATTTATTTAATTAATTAACAAATCCAAGACAATATTTAGGATTTGTGTAATGTACTCAGATATTCTGAGTAGTCGTGTCCCTAAACTGGTAATAACACTCTGGAATTATCAAAATATATGGCTTGTGGAGGTTTAAAATCAACAATGAAAGGAATAGCATTTCGGGAAGACTTCCAATGTTTTTTTTTGGGTTAAATGTACGTTTTACTATGTTTTGCATTTTGTTTTATTCTTCCAACTTTTAATCATCCAATGCTTAATTTCATATTACTTTATTATTTGCAATACACCAAGCATTTTTCACGAAGAATTATTTTCCCTTATGAAATGCTCTTTATCATTATAACAATAAAATTTTTTTTCATTTATAAACCGTTTTCACATCTTCTGTGTACTTTGTATATCTCAACCCGTGATTAATAATGATAATATGTTGTCGTAATGTGGATGACTTTTATATGCCTTTCTCAATGTCCCACTGTATCCCCTTTTACACAGAGAGCATCGTGGAATTTGGATCATGTTTTTAAAATCATTTTTTCAAACACATAAGAATGCAGTACAAAAATAGTTGAATAAAAGTTAAATATGGCTGAAATTTTGTTTTGTATTTAATTTTTTAAACTAAAGTGAAAAAAAAAGTTGCAATAAAGCTAATGAAATGTGTCATACTCTACCCTTTCTCCCCTATGTAAGACTGAAGAATAAATTTTGAAATCTAATTATTTGATCACTTTTGTAAATAAAGCATTAGCATTGAAGTAAGTATTTATTGAAGTACAACGGCAAGCACTGAGTGAGATTAAGGACTCTGAGGGTTTTTGTAACACAAATGCTAGTTCCTATAAAAAGTTTGAAGGATAAGAAAAAAAAAAACTCTTTGGCGATTTTGTATTTCGCAAAATTGAAAGTAAAATTAATTTATTTGGAAAATAAAAACATCGACGACCATGTGTTACACAAAATCACGGAAAACGAAAAAATTAATCTCGGAGCATTTAACATTATTCGGAGCTGAAAGGTTAGTAGCAAATTAGTTTTTTTTTTTTTCGTTTTATGAGATTAAATTCATCATCTGAGATAAGTTCAATGATGTTATTCTAGACTTGAAAAATAACGTGGACTTATTACTTAGAAAACAAACAAAAAAGAAAAAAACTATTTTTGAGTTAACAAAACATTGTAGATTTTTTTCAACGGATTATTGTCCTGATCGCTTAAAAATACAACATTATTTCAGCTGGTATTCCTCTACTGAATAGGTAAGATTCTTTTAAATATGTAGTATTCACCAATAACAGAACCGCGTAACAGAACTCATGAAAAACAAATACCTTCAAGGCAAATTTAATACTATGCAATAATAATTCAATTTATCTCTAATGAAAGTAATTTTTAGTCAATGAGATAAAAACTCTTTTTCCTTATACCTTATCCACTTAAATGATATATGGAGCCCTCAGGAAATACTATCTCATTCACAATCGTATTTCTTTCTTATTAAATGTATAATCACAAACGCAATTATAATCCTTTCGGTAATGAGCTTTCGAGGTTTTAGTCCGTACATGAATCATTACCTCTTCGTTTTTATTCATTCAGCTTCTTTCTTTAATTACTACGCTGATTCCTAGGTTTTTACGCATAAAAAAGGATTGAAGATGAGTGAGTTACATCAGAGTTATTCTGAAACATTGAAAAAAAAAAAAAAAAAAAAAAAAACCTTGACCTTCGCATTAAACTCGTTCGGATTTTATTTTGTTTATTTTTTCGTTTATTTCATACCTGTTAACGACTTGCTCAGTGGAGTCTTTACAAATAATGCTGATTTTGTTGGCTGAAAGGAAAATTTTAAACGGTTTTCGAAGTGAGAAGGTTGTTGCAGTTTTGTCATCCATTGTACTTCTAACTTCATTGTGCAAGCTAGCTTATTTGGTTACCGCTGAAAATAAAGCACGAAAAAATCGTCAAATTCCAAAGTTTTCCTATTGCTAGTATGGAATCAAAAATGCGTTTTTTTTTTTTTCAAATATCTCAAAAATTCATTTTCGAAGATACTGCCCTTTATTTTCTTAAAACAGAATAAAACGCTTTTTTTGGCTCAGAAACAATAAATGATAAAATCAACGTATTTATAGCACAAACTGCAGAAACTCTGTATGCAATTTGTGCTATAAAATTGCATACAGGTGCATATTGACGTTAAATTGCCTTACAATGAACAGCAATAAACAAATATAGAATACGAAATTTTACAATCATGTAAACTCGTTACATGGGACTAGGGATTTTCATACCAGACCAAAAACACTATTCCGATATTAGGGTGATTGTTTTAAAATACGATATCGGAATGCCAGTATTGACTTTGATACTAGACATAAAAAAATGAACAAAAAAAATTCTTGTTTCAAAGCCATAGTTTATGGTTTTATGCAACAATTGCATAAAAAAATTGCACGCAAGTTACACGCAAATGAACTAATGAGTGTTCTTTTAATACTAGTAGGAAAAGTGTATGATAATAATTTATGTTGTTTGATGAAAATATTAAAGATAAAAGTGATCTATTACAGTATTACAATACAATAAAGGAACAAAACGCATTATTACTGCTTTTCTTTTTCACAATTTTGTTTTTTACACCACACCAGGCGGGGATCCAGAGGGAGGGTCATGGGGGTCATGCCCCACCCCCCTTAATCGACCAAATATAGCATAAAACTGCAGTTTTTGGGACTAATATTACGAAAAAATTGCCAAACTACCCCATTTTTGCACAACAGTTGCACTTTGACCCCCCTCCCTTTCCGAAAATGTCCCCCTCCTTCACCAGAAGCTGGATCCGCCCTTGCACCACACCACCTAGTTTCCCATCTAGATTCATCACAAGATCTAGTGATGATGATATTTTTCTGAGGGGTATCTATGGGTAGATGCTTTTTCCCTCCTTTTTAGCACCAATGTTTCGCACTAAATGTTTCTGCAATGTCGATGTTTTACATTAGATTAAAGAAGTATCACACAAAAAGTAAATAAATAAACTTGATAATTTTTTTATGAAAGTGCAGCTCTGGTGATGAAAGCTATAGCATTTATCAGTGGACGTGACGTTCACCATCATTAGAAAGACTTTTCTACACTTGATTATCAGTAGAAACCGATTTCATGGGAAAGGTTAACTCTTTGGAAACTATAAACAATGAAAAAGAATATTTTATATATATATATATCAGGGCCGTATTTATGGGGTGACGTTTCAGGTTTCAAACCCCCTCCGAAATTTTTCAGCAGTATTCCAAAACAAGTTCTCCACACATTTTTTTAAAATTATCATTACGATTATTTTATTTTCTTATTTATTTTTCAATTTTATCGAAAAATAAAATTATCATTATTGAACAATTGTAAAAATTACACTACTGTTTTATTTAATGATGAAAAATATCAATAATAGTACAAAATAAAGTTTGACAGTTTTGAAATGCGTTAAAAATGACGTTTCAAATTTAAACACCGCATGAAAACAAGAATAATTATTTTCAGTCAGCATCTTTTACAAATAAGCCAAAGATTCATATGAAATGCAAAATCTGCTATTTACATGAATGTGGAAAAATAAGCAATCAAATTTAAAATACTAACGATGTCTAGACAGCTTTTTCAAACATGTTTGAAGCCATTTAAAGCTTAAAAATGTGCTTTCAGTTCGAAGCTCTGAAAACAAATAAAATGGCACAGTCATATTTTGGAGCAGTTGAGACATAAAAGCACTGCCAGTGAAATTTAAGCAGCCTTTTTAGAAAACACTATTATAATATATAATACTGTTAGAGAAGGTTTCCTGTCAGAGAATGTAGATGCTTAAAAATAGTCAAATTTATTTTTAAGCGACATTAAAAGTTAGGCAAAATGATTTAAGAAGCATTTCGTTTTACTTCCATCCAATATCTCCAAGGATGAAAGATATCTTTAAGGATGAAACTTGAAAATATATATAAGAAAAAGCTAAAGTTACGTTACTAATTTATAGCTACATATAATGCATGAAAAAAAGATAGATAAATAATGGAATATGTGGTTGGGAAAAGCATGAAAATAAACATCAACTAATTGAACTACAGCTCATCAGAGATTCAAGTCTCTTTAGAGTGCACATGTACAACATACATCTTGAAAAAAGAAAGAAAACGAAAGAAAAACTAAAATACATTTATTAATGAATTACTTCACAATTTCTTCACTTTCTAAAATAGATTTAAAAAAACTAAAAAAAAAGAAAAAAAAAGAAAGGGACGAAAGAGTCGCTTTTTTATCTTGGAGTTATTGAAAGTTATACATATTGTAGATTATAAGAACACAAAGTAAAACCTCCAGAATTTAGAATGTCTTCCGAAAATTGTTTCAATGATAGGGATGACAAATCAGAACAGAGTGTATTTCATCACTAATAGCACATTAAAAAAAATCATATACATTTAAATTTTTAAGTACTTCCATTATTCAGGGGTGAGGAAAATGCAATTCAATCGAGTCTAGCCTCATACTGTAAACCAGTCCTTCAAAACCGTAAGCATTTAAGTTTTATTCAGAACGTCAATGAGCAAACAAAATAATATCGATGTATTTTTTGAATAAAAAGAAGCTGAATAATGAATGAACGGAAAGTAGCTTTTAAGAATCGTTTTTGAAGCATGACGTTACCACACCTAGTCTAACAATTCATTAACACATAAGGGAATAAAAAAAAACACGAACAGCTACGAAAATACCAATCACATGAATATAAAAATCAGAATATTCATTTCTAATTAAGAATGTAGAGAGAAGGGGGGGGGGGGATCAATTCAATCACACGTCGCATATTTATCTCAATGTCGTCCATTCATTTGACACAGTGGCCGCCGCTTATATGAATCAGTTTGTTTTAAACAGTTTTGATTCGATAAAGTGGCTGATTCAATCAAGCTGGTTATTGTTCTGTTTTTGACAATTTGATTCATTAAAGGGGCTGATTCAATTAACGACTGATTCAATAAAGGTGGTTATTGCTCTGTTTTTGACGATTTGATTCATTAAAGCGGTCGATTCAATAACCCACTGATTCAATTACTGTCTAACATTTTTTCGCAAGACCTCCGTCGAATCTGCGCACGCGCCAAGTCTGTTCTGACTCTCTCGAAATAGGGGGGAAATGCAACGAGGAAGTAGCAAGCGAATAAAAACGGAAGGCATCGGGAAGTGCGCATCCTAACCCTATCTCCCCTTTTTCAAATGGAAGCGTTCGTGGCTGCCAGGCGCACAATACGCAAACAGACATAACTGGCCTGCACTGTACATTTATTAAGACAAAAATATTTAAAAAGCAAACGATTTACAAGCGACCTATATTCCCAGTAAAACAGGCCTTAACAATAACTTGAAAGGGAAAAAAAGTGTTTTATCACTAACTGTTCATGAATTAAAAATGATGTTAATGTAAACATCATGTTATTCTTAAGTCTTACAGAACGTGAATTATAAACAGATAAGATAAAACAAAATAAAGAGAGAAACCACGAATTGCTGAGTGGAACATTTAACGAGCAGATAAAGCCGTCGACTGTGTTTTTAACACATAAGACTTCTCTTTAAACACCATTCCATTGTTCGCATTGATTTTTCGTTCAAGGTCAAATAAATAGATATTTTAAGTAGCGTTTCTCCATTCTGTCGTGCGGCTGTGTCCGATATAAATCTTGCCTATCGCAAAATATCTCTAGCAATCAGATGTTAGAGACTTTTAAACTAATTACGCTGTAATAGCGTAAGCCGATCCAACAAAAAAAGCCGATAAAATATTTTTGCACAATTGATGAGATCTATGTTTTAATCGCTTCACCGAGAGATCCTGAATGCGAGGTCATGGGAGGTCACAGTGACCTCCCCCAATATTTCCTTTTTCGGCAAAATATCTCCTCCAAGCTGATCTAAGAAAAACTAATTACACTGCAGTAGTGCAAGTCAATCAAAATAAAAAGTCGATAAAATAGGATATCACTATACATGAGATCTACGTTTTAAAAGTTTCATCAGGTGCTTCCTTCATTCCCAGATAAGAGGTCGCTGTGACCTCCCCAAATCTTTCCTTTTTCGGCAACAGGTTGCTGACGGTTCACCAAATTTTGAGAAAGGATTGCACCATCAAAATTACTTTTTCTTCTAAAAAAAATTTTACGAGGTTTTTTAATGACGCTTATCATTAGATGTTCTTTCTCATTATGCTATGTATAGGTCAGATATGTGCGCATGCTTGTACTTTATCATTTGGTAAAATTGGAATTTCATTCATGAAATTGTAACATATGTTTATGCTGTATTTTCTGAACGCATTTTGAAATGAGAAGTAAGAGTAGAAACCGATTTTGGCGAAAAAAAACGAATACGTTTATGTTTAAAACATGTTTGTATAACATTAACATAGGTGTTGAACTTTCAAATAAAAAAGAAAAGTTATAAAAGCAAAATATATTGAATAGATTAAAAATAACAAATTTTAAAAGAATTTTCACAATTTGTGGTTCGAACAATGCCACAAGGAATAAATTTCCAATTTAAAATAAAAATGCACAAAAGGAAGAAATTGCTAGAAAAATGTAGAAAATTGAACTCATTCTTTGTTTTAAATATTGATAGCAACAATAACCACAAGCTAGACTAATAATATACTCATGACTTCGTTTTCTTTTGAATCTGCGAAAAATAAAAACTCACTTTGTGCCTGCTTTTCCAAAAATTACCGTTAAAAAAATCAAATTTTTGAAAGCGCGAAGTCTTCGCACGGGTCACCTAGTAATATAAATATCACCCCACTTTGAAGCATTGTCATGAACAAATACTGTTTTTCAGTGCAAAGTTTTGAAAAATGTTCCCCACATCTAGCTTAGAGCTTACCTTCCTAACCATAATAAGCAAAATCGCTACTCGCAAAAAGTTCCTGAATAAAAAGTTTCATAGGAGAATACGTACCTGACCCTGTATGACCTTTAAACTTGGGTTAAGATAAGTTGAGAAGGGGATTCCCGATGAGGAAAGTTTTTGGACACCATCTGTGGGCAGGATCAGGGTGATTTTAGTCCTCACGTGCACAGGTGTGGATGTCAAGTAGAGTAAGGGTAATAACAGGGAATTTTCGATGAAAGAGAAAAACTGGTTTTGATGCATTACTTTCTCCTCCCAACCCTTTGTGCACAGGGCCAGAGACTAGGGATTCGGCTCTTTAGGGGCCCGTTTTTGAAGCGGTGTGGTTTATAAGTTTTCTAGGGGAAGGGGACCTCGGTGACCAATTTGGCCGTTCGTTGAAATTTCGTACCTTTGTTAAGAAATTTCAAGTTTTAATGATTTTATAATAAGATTAAAGAAGGATTTTTTTTTTCAAAAACAATGTTTGCGAAATTTTTATAAAAAACAAACGATGCATATTGAAATCTGTTTAGCGAGACCTATTCAGCAATGTATTTGCTGTTTTTCGGTCTGAAGAATCCTTTTGCTTAAAAGGGATATATTTTTCTGAAATTTGCTATGGGTTCTTGAAAAATATTTCAAAATATCACTGCCGACTGCCCCCGTTTTATCAATTATATTAAAAACTGCAAATATTTTGTTTTGAGAATTAAACGATTCATTAGCAATGATTTATCAGTTAATTTAATTACTCTTATACAACTGATCTTTTTTTTCCTTCTCCTATTTTTTTTCCGTCACTTAACTCCTTTTCAATGTCGACTCCTCAATTAGGAACTCGAAACACAGCATGAGACTTTAACTACCGAAAATGCTTCAGCAAATATCCGGTAGTTTTTCGGCGTTGTGTCCTCACGTGTCTCTTATTTGAGTTCCACCAACCGCCCAGTTATTACAGTGGCAGATTAAGCAGAATAAAAACGGTCTCGCACTTGACCTACTCCCACTGAGTGCTGTAACTTAAGTGTTTTTTTTTTTTTTTTTTCGCTATGAGCAGTGCCGGATCAAGCCAGCGAAGAGTACCAATAACACTGAAACCCCGATTTTACGTCCCCCGAATCTACGTTTCAACCGCATTTTACGTTCTTTTCAGCAGGTCCCAGTTTTTTAACCGCTGACGCAACAAGGAAGGGAGTTATAAGTTTGACGTATCTGTGCATCTGGCGATCTGTGTATCTGTCTGTGGCACCGTACAGCCCAAACGGATAGACCGATTTCGAAATTTTTCTTTTGTTTGAAAGGTGAAGTAATCGAGAGTGTTCTTAGCAAGGTCGCGTCTTCGGATGACATTAATTAACAAAGATATTAATTAAAAACTTTTAAAATGTTTTTTTTTTGTGGTTTTTGAAGTGAAAAGACAGTGGAAAATTTAAAACAATAGTACCAAAAGAAAGGAAGAAACTCTGCGTCTGATAGGATGTGTTTGGAACTTCTATGTAAAACATAACTCGAAGTATAACACTTTTAATACTTAATACACTTTTAATACACACACTATAATACTTTTAAGCAAATGCGGCTAATGCTTAAATCTACAGGATTGTCATTGTTGGCCGACGAGGAAAGAAAACTCCCTGATTTAAAATGTTTATTTGTTGCTAATTTCAATTTGTTAAAAATTAAAATACTTGTAATTGATTTTAGTATAAGAATTTTCAATTTTCCCTCTTTATTCTGCTTTGCAACTAGCAAATTTTACTAGTAAAGTTTATCTTTCCTTTTCTGTGTTTACCACATGCTCTCGAAAATAATTAAATATATTCAGATCAAAATGTTTTATGACGAGAGATGTTCGTTTTAATATGAAATCGGCAATCAGGGTCAGGGGTTGCTTAAATTTTTAATTTCATTCTAGTACTTGTTTATTTTCAATGATGTTCTTCCCAGATTTTACGTTTTCACTTATACGTTTACACAGGGCCTTGAGAAACGTAAAATCGGGGTTTCACTGTATTACCAAGTAGCCCTACTTTTTGTATGTTAAAGAAGAGTAAAAGGACTTCTTAATGGAAATGAATTTTATACACATAATACAAAAATGCTTACACACATTCGCATTTGTATGTACCTAACTTGAACGCTTTATGAGGGTTATGACCCCCTTTTTCTAATTGCTACGAATTTTAGTGCTTATAACTTTAAAAACATTTTTTGACAATCTCCGACAATGTTAAAGGAAAGCTGATTCGGGGGGTCATCTCAGGAAATTTTGTTATCCAATGATTCTAAAAACTTAATTTTTGACAACCTTTGCTGATACCAGTGGGAGGAGGAGAGGAAGATTGGGTCTGCCCCCGGAATTTTTTTCTAAAATTGAATTATTAAGAAAACACATTGCAAGCTACAGTTGATAATGTTAGAGGAAGGGCTAGGGCCCACAGGGTTCATCCCCAGGCAATTTTTCGAAATTGAAGTTTTAACAGAAATTTGAGACAATCTTTAGTCACGTTCGTAAGGAAGCATTAACTTTGTCTTTTAGTTGGCCACGAGGTCTGATTTGATTTATAACAACAACATTTTTAATAGTCTTTGTTAATTCTGGTGACTGTTTGCTTGATAATAAGTATTTCTTCAGGAAAGCTTGATAATAAGTATTTCTTCAGGAAATGGTAATTTCCCTGAAATAGGTCCATGAGTCATAAGAATGCAATTTAACCTCTAGTAAAGGACATCTCGATCATAGTAAAAAAAAAAAAAACATTATTTCTTGAAGAAACGTAAACAAAATCTCATTTTCTGCATCAATGCATTTAACTAAACAAATTGTTTAAATTGTTTTTCATAGCTTTAAAGTTCCTCTAACTGGTCAATGAACTGAAAAAGGTCAATGGAATTTCAAAAACGGTCATGTAACATTGGTTATAAATATCCTTGTATTTATCAATGATCTAAGGTGGAAATTGCAAAAAGGAGCATGTGACATAGGTTAGAGTTAGATAAAGATTCCGGAATCTGTTTCTGAAATAAATCGGTTTATCATTTGGTAAAAATACTTCTTGTAAGCTGGCAATTTTTGAAAATTTTAATGATTGAGTTGCTTCCGTTCATTATTTTTTGAACTTTATGCAACGACGTATCATAAAATTGTCGAAAGGCGAGAGATAGAGATATATGTAAATATAATTTAAAAAGTTCGTGTAAAAGTGGACGAACCAGCATTAAAATAAAAATGAGAGTGATTAAAAAAAAGAGAAGGGGGTGTGGTGCAGTGTTGTAAAATATTGCTTTGTGTCAAATAATGTTAAAATGTTTACTTTTTAATATATAAAACAGTAGCGTACATAGACCTAGGAGCACGTCCCCGCAAGATTTGTAAGTGCGCCCCTCCCCCCCCCCCCACCTCCTATAAAAAAAAATATTTCCCCCGTGTAACTCATAGTGCTATTTTTCTGGATCATGCCCAACCCCAATGTTTTGCGGGCCGCTATGTATGCCACTGCTATAAAAAAATTCGGCAGTTCTTTTGAATGATTGCAATACCTTTTTTTCGAAATTGATTATTTTCCCAGTCTTACTTCCTGTAATCAATGGTTCGTTGTATATTAATATAATCCATTTCATTAAACCTCACAAATAATTTCTTTAAAGTCGATATAATGTTAATGGTGCCAAATTCACACGGTAAAAATGTATTAGATTGTTTTTTGTCCATACGCATTGGCACTTGGCATGCCACCAGTATTTCAGTTTTCTTGGAAAAAGTTGTTTCTAAGCTTTTTTATTCTAGTGCAACAAAGCGAATTATGTTAGCGGCACGCAATAAAACCTTTAAAAATTACTTGTTATGATGAGTGTGATTTTTTTTACCGTTAAAAGAAATGAAAACGATATGGGAAATAGAAAGAACTGCGCAAGTCCAAAGAGAAGTGTTGAAAATTCCGTGACTAAACTTTTCGGCTGAAATATCATCTAAAATGGTTTACAAGTGTACAAACAATGACATTAGTGACATTAGCGAACATATTTTAGAAAAGAGTAACATCTTTTTTTTCCTAGTAGTAATTGTTCCCTAGTAGAAGAACAAAAAGATATAAATCGGTAAAATGGACATAATTATACACCACTAGTTTATCCTAAATACTATGACTAATGTTCAAGTTGAAGTAATTGGAGTACTTTTAGTAGATTTTTCCGGTAATAAAGAATACTATTGTGATCGAAACATTATTTTTTTTATTTAACTTAATTTCTAAAAATACAGGGCCATCCATTTACATTGAAATTCAAGGGACCGTAAATTCTGTTCGTTGTAACGCTAATTTCGTTGCAATTTAAGCAATTTAATGTAATTTAAATCGAAATTGAAAATTTATTCCGCTGAAAGGGATATTTTTTTTATACACTGCAAAAAATAAACTGTTGCTTTTACAGTATAATACTGGAAGACGAAGTTTCAATTTAAAACTGTAAAATGCACGGTAATAAACTGTTAAATTAACACTTTTAGTTTATTACTGTAAAATTAACAATTTTAATAGTTTATTACCATAAAGCTAGCTGTATTATACTGTAGAAACAACATTCATTTTTTTACAGTGTAGGTATTTGTTGTAGTCAGATATCACTGTAGTTTATTACGTTGTAAAAAACGTTCTCAGAAATTAACTACTACGACTTATTTTTATTTTTAAATAATTAGTCGTGGTTCAAAACTTATACCCTTCATTTCAAAATGAATTAATAGCTTTACAATTTCGTATCTGCCTCAAGAAATTTATGTCTTAACTCCTTCATTCTTAAATGACAGTATCTACTATTCATCACGCGCCTTAATGTTTTTAACCCTCATTTCTAAAAAGACTAAATCAACTCTGGAATTTTGATGTAACATTATTTTTTTCTCAACTCTTTCGCTAATTAAAAAAAAAACCTTACAGTTTTTTTTTATATTTTTCAAGCGACTATTCTTTTTCCTGCAAGCTTCAAACGATAAAAACAGAAATTCGAAGAAACCGATCCGCACACAATTTCTCAGAAAACCTATTATTTGAAATCTACGAAAGGGACAAAAAAAATGAGCAAAAGGTTAAAAAGCAAAATTACCTGCACTAGGTCTGTTCCTTACGAAAGAAACTAAAAGCTAATCTAATAATCTTTGTAAGGGCTATTTCCCCTTCCCTTGGAACAGATAGGTCCGTAAGGCGAACACTATTTTTAAACCCCTGCTACTGACTGAACCGGCGGAGGGTTATTCTGGTCTCGGGGTCTCTGATGTCTTTGAACTCTGACACGCCCTCTGCCACGAAAAGGTAAAGCACTCAGCACTTTGACTCGAATTCCGAGGGTACGGTATTTTTAGGGCATCATCTTTATGCATCTCGATTTCGTAGATTTGTATCAAATGACTACAACGTTGCAGATGTAGTTATAGTGGCACCATACACACACACACACACACACAATTGAAAAATATCCAGCATGAAATAATTTTTGATGACTAGAAAAAACCAGACTATCTTATAATTATTTTAATTATAAAAAACACATTAATTATTATTATAACTTTTTTTTTTTTACAGTTAACTCGACAATCAGCGGAATTGGTTGGCACTGTAACCGCGGATAATCCAAAAAATAGGTAAGAAACGATACTAGTGCATACAAAAGCTAAAAAAATCAATAACACTCCCTCATAAATTTAAATTACAGCTAATAATAGTAACATTGAATGTAAAAAAATAGCTTTAAAAGCCATAAACAACTATGATGCACTGGCATTTTTCAGCATTCAGTTAATCACTTTAAAAAAAAAAGAAAAAATAAAAGAAAAAAAAAACAAAAGTGGAAAGAACCTACGGATGTTCCGAACAGCGGAGAATCCAACCGAGGATGTTTACTGCATTAAAAACCATTCCATTGCTTAAATACGTGCTAAAAAGCAACGAACATAACATATTTATGATATATTTCCTCCACTTTTAGTGACTTATTGAACAGTATTTAGTCTTTAACGAAATGGCGTTGGCAATATCAAATCATTGTGTAAATAAGGACTGAATTTGCAAGAGCTGATTGGAGCTCAGAAGGGATTTTATACACATTAGATGAAATTCAGCTCGGTATTTAGGTATGAAACTGAGACTATACTGTGCTCAGCACAAAAGTCGTATCTGCTACTGTCACCAGGTGGTTATTTGTGATGTATTTTCCCTATATACACAGTTTTATGGTCTTTGGAGAACGGAAAATATTTTTTACAAATTTCTAAAAAAGAATCATCTGAATCAAATACATGGAGGCACAAAACTTTAAAAAGAAATTTCTCAGTTTCAGCCCGACTGCAGATAGCACTTTTGCTCTTAGCACGGTAGTATAGGACTCCTACTTTTTTTTGTTAGTTTTATGACTAAGTAAAATGGATAGGAAAACGTTATATTCTTTCTTGACGTACATGGTGGTATTTTTGGTGGTAACTATTTATTATTTGGGGGTAACTATTTATTATTTTTATTATCTAAACCATTAAATTTCATTGATGTTAAATTCCAGCTAAAATATCGAACAAAGAATAATAGTGAATCATAGCATCCATTGTCTTGTCATAATTGAAATAGGTGTATTCATGGTGCATAAGTGCGACTTCCCACAGAATTGAACTTTCCTAACCTTCCAATTTTGTTAAAGTAAAAACTATTGATTTTTGGATTATTAAAACAAGAAATTGTACTTTAAATGTTAAACAATTTAATAATAGAAGACGAAAGAATATGGATAGTGCATGAAAAAGTAAAGTAGGAGCATATGACTCTAATACGTAGGATTTAATAATAAGTAACTTCGGCTTTCACATCGTGATTTAATATTAAGCTCCAGTTACTATACAATCCTTCAAGCTGCGCAGGATATGATCAACTTGATTTTGCTCGTAAAATAATGGAAACTTCTGGAACAGATAATCACTGGAATTTCTGGCGAGGGATTAACTACACTAACCATTAAACTGTATGATAGTGCAATAATGAGATTTTTAAAAAATGATTAGCCATCGAAAGAGCATTACAAAACATGTATCTGGACGCATACAGTTTTTACTCCCATGATTCCGTCATTGAAATGCGAGGTCTCGAAGTTTGCCGAAATTTTAAAAGAAAAGTCGTTAAATTTAGTGGTTTTCTGTGAGTAACGGCATATTTCACACACACACAAAAAAAAAAAAAAAAAAGCTATATATCTGAAACCGCGACATGACTTTTTTTCATCATATTAGGACGATTTAATAAATAAAAACAAAAGAGAATTTCCCTTCCTGTTGTTCTTTAAAATAATAATTTAAAATATTTTATATTGCTTTCTAATCTTTCGAGAGACAAAGAAAAAGTGTGAGCGATATATCTAAATAAGCAATATATCGGTGGAGCGATGTAACAAGTTTTTACTGCATCTCGATAACGAGCAGACGAAGGCACATTATTTTTGCTTCACAAAAAATGTATCGAAAAGCTCTTTCAATTAATGCCCATTTGAACTGTTTTCATTATTACACTAGCCGTATGGATCAACAACTAGAAGGCGAGGGGTAAATGAAGAGTTGCAGGAAATCAGAAATACCATGGGCTTTTCACTTGAGTTGAGTAGCATGAGTGGTCATTGTGAGGTGAGTGACAAGGCGAACTCTACTGTATTCTGACAAGGTCATTTGAAGAACGTATATCACTCTTATACGGCCATAAGAATGAAGTACAATTTTTAAAATCGTCATCAAAGTGACCTTCTCAAAAATTCGGTACACAAACCATGATTTTTGTTCAACTCTTTTAGATTAAATTGAAACTAAAACAATGCTGATGAAAGTTTAAAAAAAAAATAAATAAATCAGAAAGCAGTTTTTCTATGCTGTTTCTGAGCTTCTTACCGATTCATTTGGTGAATCAGAAGACAATCCTCATCATGTACTTTTTGAGGAATATTTAAACTGAAAGTCTGTATTAGAAAATATGTCATGAAAATATTCAATATACGTCATTAAAATATGTTTTTAGGGAGATTCAAATCACTCTAAATACATTGATTTTAAATCTCCTCTAAAACATGCCTTTTTTGCTTTTTCAATTTATAAATTAACATAATTAATAATAAAATGGATAAATAAACTATTTTTAAGAGCTATTTACAAGATCGCTAATCTTTAATTGACAGAACTCTATGCAAATTGATTTGAAATTAAGTTTTTGTCGCTTTTTTCCTTTTTATTAGTTTTTTTTTTTTTGCTATGGTTTTTGTTATTGGGACTATCCAACGGCAGGGCAAAAATGTTCTTTTTTTTACGTAAAATTACCAACCTTTTTAACAAACCGGCTTTCGAATATTTACTGTAGTAAACAGAGCTGTCAATATTATTCCCCCCCCCCCAAAAAAAAAGAAAGAAAAAAAGGTTAAAGGCAAAATTAAAAAAAAAAAAAAAAATTCAAAGATCTGAAACAGCAAAAATTTCAACAGCTGCAAAAATATGCTTTACTGCATTTTTACACTTTAACATTACCTTTCTGTTTAGACATTAATTGACTCCATTAAGAAAACAATGAAAACATGTATATTTTTTTTTTTAGTATGGTGATATATTCGAGGTCTGTTACGATCTCCTGCGCCAGAAGGCAGCTGACTCCCCCTCCCCCCCGCAAAGGAAAAAAAATCTGTCTGCTTTATTGGGAACAAAAGTTGAATCTCTGTTGTAAGAGTCGTTCTTTTAAATACATTAAACTTTTGTAATCGAAATCATTCAATTTCAAATCAATTGATTTCGCTGATTGTTGATATCTATTACTGAATGAAAAATTCTCGTGTGTTATTCCTATTAGTTAAAACAAAGTGTATATTACCGCTATTACGCTCATTAAAAATTAAAATCTTTTCCTCAACGATTACAGAAATATTTCCTTGCAACCATACAGAAGAACTGAGTTCAACGAACTTTTTTTTGCTTCAAGTAAATTCTTGGGAAGGATGGATTAAGCAAGTTTCAGAAGCACAACGTGAATTAAAATTAATTCACATTAAGAAGTAATTATAAGTCATTAAAACAAAACGCAACACTTTAAAAGCTCAACATCACATATTTCAGGAAAATTCAAAATGAACATAAAATCAGGAAGTCGAAACCCGCGGTAAACTTCAAAGCGGAAATGAAATAACAACACAAGCCAACAATTATTATTTTAAGTAAAAGAATGGTAGAAGATTTAGAATCCTATTATGAACGTACTTAATAATTAGAATGCTCGTGTTAAATTAATTTAATTAAAAACTGAAAGAAGCACATTGTAGGCAAGAATTTTCCCATTAAAGCTTTTTCTGTATTCAAAACTGAAAGAGTTTTGAAGTTATGTTCGTGAAAATAGCAGGGTGAAAAGGTAAAAAGGTGAAATTAATTAAATTTAAATTAGTTTATAAAGCAACACGAGAGAATTTTGAGTTACCATCTGTAGTTTGGAACAACATATGCAATACGTTGTAACTTGAGTAATCAAGTTGCAAGGCGATTCGATTTCCGCGAAATGGCTATAACGCGAGTTTTTTACGAGTATCGAATTTTAAATCTAACGCGACTTTTTCGCCAATAACACGAACATTTTCGAAAGAGAATCTCGGTGCGTAAGTATTGGCTTCGTTATTGGTTACTAAATACTGGTTTCGCAAATGAACTTTCATCACTTCAGCATCACTGACAGCAGAAGATCCCACATCGAACGATTCTATCTAAAAATCACTTTCTTAGTGTATATAAATATTTACTATGCATATTTCATTTATTTCTTTCATTCCAAATGTGAAAAGTGATGAAATTTGTGAAAAGTAGGGTTTTGACAGCTCAAGAAGAGGTTATGATTCTTGATACTTTTGAGCAACTAAAAGTTGGGTCAAACGACAATAATTGAACCGCTTATTTCAAAAAGCAGTCAAAAGGCAAGATCTAAAAGTTCAAAAAAGCATTTTTACCCTTATTTTTTTAAAACAATCTATAAGGATTAACATATTTTTAATCAAAAGGTAAACAGATTTTGACCTTTTTCTTTCCGTAAAAACCGCTGCAAACAAAATTGAACAGTTTAATGTGATAATAAAAATGTTTTATTAAAATCAGAAATTTTGTCTTTTAACTGTTTTTTGAAATAAACGATTCAAGTAGGTATGAGCGAATCTTCCATACTTAAAATTACAAGTCAAGAAAAGGAAAAGTTCAGAATTTAGTTTTAATATTGAAAACGGAAGCTGTTCCTGTATCGTGGATTGAAAAAACAAAGAAGAGAGGCGCTACCATAAATGGAAACTTTATAAACGAAAAGACGAAGCAACTGTACTTAGAAACATACTTAGCTTTGGGTTTTTTTCCCTAGGTCAGTCAGTCCTTTTTTAAAGCTCCCTTTTTAAGCAAAGTAATGTTTTTAAAAACAATATAAAATAATTGTTAAAAAACATTATTTATCTTTTTCAAAAATTGTAATGGCTTCTGAGCTACTCATATACAGCATTACCTTTTTATTTTCATTTTGAAGATTTTTTAAATATAAACACACCTGGCTGTAAGACAAACGTGAATTTATTTATTGCCTTTTGTGCGAAGCGAAAGTTCGTTTTCTGCTGCGATCTTTTTGCAAGACAGAGTGATATTTCATGAGCATTTCTACACAGTGATATTTCTTCTCATGCGAATCTGAAGAGACTTCTTGATAAAATAAGATTGGTGGGGAAACTGTTGAGTGATACTTGCGAGGGAGGGAAAAACTAGTAGTAAATTATCCGAATCGCTAAATTTGTTTATACATTAATTCTTTAGTGCTTCATTAAGCACTTAAGAGTAAATGGATAAGTGATGTCGTCTTATAAAAGACACAGTCTGAGATTATCGAATAAAATGATAAAAATAAGAATAATTAATTCTGAGCGTAAAAAGAAGCATAATGGTCAGTAACATTTTCATTATGTTTTTAAATTGCTGTTCATTTACTTTAATGCAACAGGGAAAAAAAGCAAATTGTCGTAAACTGTATAATTTGTAGTTTACAGATGTATCTAGTAATTTCGTTTTGGAATGGTTTTTAGTTTTCATTTTGCACACAAATGAAAACCACTAACCCTAAAACCATTTACCTTTTGTAGGTCTCAGAATTATGGAAATATTTATCATATATATTATTTTTCAAAGGCGTTTTTGTTTGACAACGCCATAACTCCTTAAATAATTCATTAAATTTCAGAAGTAGGGCTTCATTTTAAAGATTTTTTCCGGTGCTTTCGGCGAAAATTAAAGAGACAATTCATATTGTGGTTCTTTTGTTGAAAAAAAGCGATTTATTCTGCTTTCTTTCGATTAAGCATTGCATTACTGTATAGCACTCTGTAAGTAAAGCCCAGTGGTACAGTTGGTTAGAGCGATAATCCGACGATCGTGATTTCGAATCCCCGTATGGCCGAATATTCTTCAAATGAATTAAGATCGGAGGTTTATAAATATGCTGTTTAAACTCACTGCTGGATTATGAACTACGATTCTGTAGTTGTTAAAATTAAAAAAGAAAACCTGTTTACATCGGTAAATCGCAGTATATATTTTTTTAATTTTGTAACAAAATAGAGGCATTTCAATTTATTTTCTTATTTTATTACGCATTGTGTTATTCTATTTTCTTATAAATAGACAATAATTTTTATTTATAAGAAAATTCTTAGAAATAGAATTTATTAATCTATTTCTTATAAATAGAAATCTTATAAATAGATTTATATTGCTAAATTCGGATCCAAATTTCCATAAATATAAATTCTTAATTCATTTACATGGTTCTAAGTCACAGTTGTTGCATTAAAACCAGAAGGAAAAAAAAATGAAAACGTTTATTTTAACATGATAAATATGAGTATCATTATTTTTCAAGGTTTTTTTTTGGGGGGGGGGGGGGTTATGCCATAAATTTCTTTGCTTCTAAACTTTATCATTGCTTTCTAAAATTTATCAAGCCCAAAAGTATAATTTATTTCTTCCATTTTTGTCAAAATGTAAAAAATAAAATCAGATTTTAATTTTTTTTTTCGAAAAATTATTCTTTTTAACCACATTTTCAAATTTCCATTGTTGAGAGCGAATGCTTCGCACGAGTCAGCTAGTATTTAAATTATTGAGTGAATAATAAAGGACAAATTCTTTTTAAAATCAATTCTACTTTAAACTTTTTATCAGCCTTAAAAAGAGTCAAAAAATAAGATAAATAAATAAATAAAAGGTCAACATCAAGAAGTTTAACTGAATAAAGGGGGGTGAGGATGCGAAATTTTGGCAACGAAAACATTGGTAGAAAACATTGTGATAAATGTTAAAGAAACATGCCTAATGACCCGTTCAATAAAGAACAAGCCATTACTCATGAGACTTTTGAGGACAGTAAATGCGAGTAAACATGTCTAAAAATAATTCAGGAAAGATTTTTTAGTCATATCAAGAGATTCTCAGGACTTTGGTCTTTATTGCATAATATACGACTGCAATAATATGTTGTAGTGCATGACTACCTATGAATCAGGACAACCGAAAACATTCCAATTCAAATACTCTTAACCCGCATATCATTTTTTCAGTTGGTCATATGAATTTCTACTAATTTTTAGAATGATTTTTTTCTGTATATATAAGAATAAATAGGCACAGATATACTTCCTATTGATTCTTTCGTCATATCTGTTCCATGTCGCATAACTTAAAATTATCAGTCCTGATAAGTTTTGTTGCCCGTGAAGCTTAGCATACTTTAATATACTGAGGAATCGAAATATTAGACAAACTATTTTCTAATTAAAAGTATTTTAGTTTGAATATTTTTATCGCAGTTTAAAAATATGTTTACTTCATTGCATATCCAAATCAATTCTAATGCACATTTGCTGTTTGCTTGACGTTTATTGTTCAACTCAAATATTTAATATTAGCAATTTAATAACTAGGATTTAATAATAACTTTGATTAGATTTCAAGCGTGTAATAAATTTCATAATAGATTTTGGAGAGAATTTTTCATTTTACGTAACATTTTAAATAACTCAAAAATATATCTTTTTTTTTACTTCAAAGCGAAATTCTAACTTATCGTTCAAACCAAAACGAAACAATCAGATCATAACTTGTATTATCTTTTAAGCACACTGAAAGTAATATTAGATGGAATCTTGCTTTAAAATTAATTAGTATCTAACTTGGTTCCATGTAAAAGTTTTAAAACAAGTGTGAAACGTTATCGGCAAAAGGACTTAAACAAAAAAAAAAAAAAAGATTTTACTCGTCGCTTTATCCTCGTCCTTGGATATGATTAAATTTAAATATATAACCATTTATGTAAACAAGTTAAGTCACTAATGTTTTAAAGAAAATATTGAATGTTTTATAAGAAGCGAACTTTGAACCCAACGCAAACATAAAATTTTGCATAACGTGCTCCAGTAAAAATATTTCACCCTTTTAACAATCGTACGTAACGATATTGATTACTGATTATTGAAAAATAAAACTTATCTTATTACCATTCATTTATGCGACGAGAGAGATTTAAAAGTTCTAAATATAAGTACAGATTCTAAGCATTATTTAAGTGTAATTTTGCATTTGAATGTTCCTTTAAAAGTTTTAGCTTAAATGTCAGCGCAGGAAATTTTTTTTTTAATCAGATGCTTTTAAAATGAGCCACTAGCAAGTGTGAAACTGGTTATTAGTTAATAGGTTAGAAAGCGGAGCTTATCTGGAAACTTAAGTTGAAAGAGAAAACTGCAAATGCGATTGCAGGGCCTGATTTCCGAACAGGACAACTAGACCCTGGCCTTGGGCCCTTGCTTTTCAGGGCCCTCCAAATGGCTAAAATTGCTTTTCTACTCTATTATTTAAGAAAAAATAAGAACTTAAGATTTTCGTCTTTACAATGTGTGAGATGCTTAGTACTTTTATGCTTCCCTTTCTCACCTGATGCTAAAAATTTTAACTAGTGTTTTCTTATTTAAAATGTCTTTCCCCCCGCGTTCTACATAATGTGTATATCAACTTTAAAATAATTTCATCTGTTAGAAAGAGCTCTACCAACGTATGCCCAAATATTGTAACTTAATGTTTTTAGTTTACTTTTTTGTAATAGTTATTCAAAAGCATGATATAAATTTTAATGTCTCTTTTAACAATCGCTAAAAACAAACTTAAGTTATCAACAAATTGTATTTTTCAATAAATGGAAAATTTGAAGGTAAGATTGCTCCTTCATGCCCGTCAACTTTTTCGAGAATAGTCCTACTGAACCAAACTTTTGCAAAAGAACTTTTCATTCTCGTTTTTCATTTTTTAACGTCAACACCGTTTCATTCAAATTTGAATAATGTAAAAAATGTAAACATTCGAGCCAACGAGAAAATTAGAATTCTAAATGAATCATCGTCGAACAAATGGATTTGCTTCGAACCGACTTTAGTGCAACGATTCTGACGCAGGAAATGTACAAAAAAGATTTATTGCTTTTGTAGATAGATATCAATAGTAAATATATTTCTAAAAAAAAATCAATACATGTTAAAATTTTAGACATTGCACATTTGCTCCTACTCAAAATTATGGTGAAATAAATTGTTTTCATTCATAAAATTATCCAAAATGTATTACCCTTTCCAGACATCAGCCCCATAACTATCCTTGTTGTATATATCTATCTCAACAAATGATTCAATGCTCAGTTTAAAAATTAGATGTAATAGAAAATCCTATCCTACCAAAACGGAATGTTTACTAAAGTAGTATTCATTATCAATTACTTGATTAACGAACACAGAGAAAAAAATCACTGAAATTGAACTCAAGAAACGTCTATATGAATGCGTACTAGATTTATGTATTCTATATGGCTAATTACAAGACATTTTTACGACAGTAAATACGAATTAACAGTTGAAATTAATTGTAAGAAATTTAATGTTATTCAAAAAGTTTTTGAAATAAATAAAAAATAATTAAAATAAAAATAACAAAAGAAATAATAATAGTGACGATACAATACTAAAAATAATAACACTTCTACTTCAGCAAAATACTGAAATAAAATAGAATTACCTGCACTTGTATTTACATACAAAAGTAATTTAAGCTCGGCAATGTTAAATTTATTAAGTGTAGAAGAAAACGAAGAATTCAACTCCTCTAAAATTCTTAATATATCGGAATACCAGTAGCATTCCAATCTAGTTAACTTGTGTTGAAACGATGACCTCTATCAATCTGAAATATTAATTGTAACATAAGGAATTGCAACACTTAGGAAATTAAATTCATTGCATCTTCCTTATTTTGCCATAATATAAAGTAAAATCGCTAAATTAAACATTGGTAAATAGAACGCGAATTGTTTTATGAACTCATAATTGTTTTTTCGTCCGACTTTTCTAGTACATGCAGAGAAAATAACCAAACGAGCTTCAATATAGTAATAGTTTCACAGACGTGAAATTGCAACAAGTAGCTATTTTAAGTTACTTTTTCTTTATCATCTTAACGGAGTTAAAGTCAAAATAAATAAAACTTGAAAACAATTAAACATGAAGTTTAATTTATTATTTTAATGTAATTTTATTCATAAAACGTTTCTACGCCAAGGACATTTAATTTAAAATCCATCGTATCGCAATTTAAAGAAAAAGCGGTTGAAAAAGTAACAGACTGCAGTCTTAAAATATAACATTGAATTTTCAGTAAAATAAGTTATAAATCCGTTGAACTACATACCCAGTAATTTCCCTGTTAATAATCCCTCCCCCCCCCTTTTTTTTTCAGAAGCGTTACAATTTTGAGAATTGAGTTTTAAGCATAATAGTGAAAATCCGTAGTGAAAATTCAAGCTTATTAAAAGTTTAAATTTAAATCTCTCCATTAAAGAATAAAACACAATCATTTTTAAGGAGGATTAAAAATTTAAATAAAAATTCACGCATTTTAATTAAATTTAAAATACTTTTCAATGTTGAGTATTAGTTTTTCTTTTAAGTATAATTCATGGTATGTTCTTTAAAGATAAAGTGGATAAAGTTTAGTTTTTTCATGAAAAAAGAAAATATAAATTAAAAGGTTTATTTTTTATCTTTATCTTACATTTTCATTATGAATAAAGTATATTCAATTCGAAGATACATTATTTGAAAAACTATTTAAAATTTTAAACAACACAAAACAATTTTCCAAAATTAAATGCTAAAAAGAGAAAATCACTTCAGAATCACATACCTGTGTTTACACACATTCGGTAATCACAGCTCCTCGAGTTGAGATGTAATTAATCCAACAGCATAGATTTGACAAAAAATAATCCAAGAGTTTGTCACATGTTTTTCTCCTTCGTTCACTCACAGTCCTTAAATCCTTTTTAAAATTTTTGAAATCACAAAAAAATGTGAGCGCGTGAATTTTTCTCTGAAATCACTAAATATGTGAGCGCGTGAAATCCGAACCGAGTAGAGGCATCGGCGAGAGCTACCTCACGCTCGGCGGAGAGCTCGAGAGAGAGAAGAGGTCGTGATGCAACGCGCGCAGTTGCGTACTTTGACCACGAGCAAAGGCAAAACTCTGAGGTCAACGGAGGTTGGCTGTGCGACAGATGCTAAAAGCGAGGAGAGAGGACTTTTGACGCAGTTCACTTCCACCGCCTCGTCACAGGTACACTGCCTAAACGTTTACCTACGTAGACAAAGGTTGAAAGGGGAGGGGGACACTCAGGTATCTACCTCGCTCTCCGCTTTTGCAGACTAAATGTCACGAGAGTTCACATGCGTTTCGGCAGCTGATAATGCTCTGCTAGCTTCACCTTGGCTCAGGAGATGGATTTCTTCGCACGGAGCAAAACGTTAGTCATACATTTATTCATGTCACGAAACGTGCGGTACGGACAGAAAATTTAATAACACTTCAAAGTTGCGTCGTGCACCCATACAATGATAAAAAAAAGTTACGTCATAAATCAGACCTTTAAATCTTTACGCCAGGCTGGAAAGGACCGTTTCAACCATTCTGAAACTTCTGTATTACGAAATCTTATAATTTAATTATGATTAACCCTTTTTTATAAGGTCGGAGTTTTCTTCTGCCTCCACTTTTTCAGAACGAAGCTCCCAAAACCTTATAAAAATCTTTGTCAGTTTGATTTTGCTCCAATATGAATGTCAACCAAAGCAATATCAAAATTTGTGCGAGATGCATTTGCAAACATGAGAGATCAACACATGTGATTAGAGCTTCTTCATAACTTAAGGGTGCTTTCTGAATATCATATTTCAATAAATGATAATATTTTGCTGCAGAAACCAAACTTTATAATGAGTTTTGTTTTCTATATCACACCAAAATCCCCGAAAATTG
>JAXGGA010014996.1:0-30449 GCA_038373865.1 Uloborus plumipes | reverse complement strand
AGAGTTTTTTTTGAAGTTAAAGCCTTCTTTTCAAAATTTCTTTTCTTTGTTTTATGTTCATAGCCCCAGGATTAAATGCAACGGAACAATGGATTTCTATTTAATCTTTATTGGGCTTATCGCTTTAAATTTGTACTTATTAATTTGTATCTTCTTAAATTAAAATGTTTAAAATTATATAGTTTGAAACAAATGAACCCTGAAAAATTACCTATCTATCGGTACCTGGTTCGACTTTCAGTTCATTGGCGTTCAGGAGAAAAAAGCGTGACATAGAAAGATAGAAGGAAAGATAGAAAGAAAGAAAGATACTCAGTTTTTAATATAAGTAGATTATTATGAACATTTATAAATATAAAGCAGTAGGTAACCGCCCCCAAGCCAGGGCTACGGCAGAAACATGCAATACATCACCAGCTCGTTTATTCCGTCCATTGTCTCCAGCTCGTTTATTCCTACTCCGTGCTGATGAGTGCATAATTATCACGTAACTGCAGTCCACTGGTGGAATAAACGAGCTGATGGTGTCCCAAGTAGCACGCTTTGTTTTTTAAAGGTTGTAAAATGGTTATTAACGTTGTGACAACGGATTAAAAACGTTTATAAAACGTTTTAACGTTTTTTGTGCTACCTGGGGTATTGCATTTATAAATACTGTCGGCCCCGCTTAAACGAATACTGTCGGTTCCAAGAAATATTATTCGATTAAGCGGGTATCTTTTACATTACGTCAATGGCATTGGTTCCAAGATATTTTATTCGTATAAGCGGGGTATTCGTTCATCCGTTACCCGATTAAGCGGGGACGACAGTATATAGTTTTTTAAGATTGTTTTTAATATTTTTGCAGAAGATACGTCTCATCTACTTTTTTTATTTATTGTCCCTCCCCACTATATATTTTGTTAGTTTCTTTTGGATTGGATATTCTTATGTTAGTATTTTATAATTATGTTTGTTAGATACGGTTTTTAAAATGGACTTTTCTGCAAACCACGTTTAGTTATCTATCCCCCTCGGAATCTCTTTGGATTGGATGTTTTATGTTATGTTGAAACTAATTGCAAGCTATAATTTAACTTGAGTGGTTCAAGATTCTATTTGGCCGGAATGGAATTTCTTGAACAGAATTGAGTTATCAATGCAAACACCGACTGAGTAAGTATAACAATTATAAAAATTAACTACAGTAATTTCGAAGGAATAAGATGCCAAAGCATTGCCACTGTGCAGACATAGTAAAACGGAAAGTCAACCTAATTAAATTAATAAAGGAGCTATAAAATGGCAGGCATATTAAAAGCAGCCCGTTTATCGATGCATTAAATTGGAAGTACAAATAGCGATAAAATTGCATTCATGTATTTGAGATGAAAATCAGCTAGAAACGTGCCAGCAATTTTCCTAGTACTTATGTTTAGTAGTGCTTATATTTTAGAAATTCTCCCCTTTACCAAACCAGAAAATGTAATTCACCCGTATTAGGACTGGTGCGTTTTATTACGTAGACTTTTACTTCCTTTTACGTAGTAAAGGAAGTATTGTGATCACAAAAAAAAATTTCACCCAAATTTCGGTCTAAATTTTGACTTTGCTCACTCCCGAATGAATGTCGTGTAGTTTTTTCGACCTATCAGCACGTGCATATGTACCTAACAACATACAAACAGCCAAAAAATGCATTTCGACCATCCCCGAGTAAATTACGACGAGTTTTCTCGTGACGTCTGTATATACGTATGTGCGGATGTATGTGCGGGTGTATGTGTGTCGCATAACTCAAAAACTGTATGCCGTAGAAGCTTCTGGTTTGGCATGTAGACTCTGAGGGGGGTCTAGTTGTGCACCTCCCCTTGTGGTTGCATTTGAATAATCCCAAAGGGGTCTTTTTACCCCTTTTTGTGGTAAATCAATGTTAATTTCAATGTAGACAAAGTGATATGAATTGGCGCTACCGCTTGGCGATATATCGCCAAGCTTTTAGTCTTCGTTTACCACCAACTTGGCGACATATGGCCAAGTTGGCGACAAAATGATGTTTTTGAATTTGGATTCAATTTGGCGCTATTTGCGATATTTTGTGAAAAATTCACTGAATTGTGTTAAAATCGGCGATATTTAGAAAATGAAATATTGTAAAACATATTTAAACGTAAAAGGAAGTAGTGTGGCGTTCACACCAGATTTTTTTACAGTAAATTATTGTTACTCGAAAGTAATCTAGGCGAGTTCAGTTTTGTTGTGGTAGAAAAGATATTGTTTTTAAATTCATCCTGAAATTTTTTGCGCCTTATCTGCTTGAATATCTCCGCAATAACATTTTTCTTTTTATCTATATACATAAATGGCTACTTTTGTATGTATGTCTGGTGTTATCTTCAAAACTACTAGACCGATCTTAACCATTTCTTCACCATGAATAGCTACATTAACAGGGATCAGGATAGGCTATAATTTATTTCTAAAAAACTTAGTTTAAAAAAATTATCTATATACATAAATGACTACATTTTTATGTATGTCGGGGTTATCTTCAAAATTACTGGACCGATTTTAACCATTTTTTCACCATAGATAGCTACATTAACAGGAATCAGGATAGGGTGTAATTTATTTCTAAAAAACTTAGTTAAAAAAAGTTATTATGGAAAACAGTAAATTTCATGCAAATTCCCTATAAAATGATTAAATTTTCAACCCATTGTTGCAAAAATTTGTTGCCTTGCAACAACAATATTAATAGTAATCAAAACGGAAATTTTGTATCAAGGCTACTCTAGAGTAAGTATGAAATTTATTGCTTTCTTAGGAGTTTTATATTCATCAATGCCAATAATCGATACCCGGTTAAATAAAAAGAGAATTGATTTTGGCAACAGTTTGAAAATAGAAAGTGATTTTTTTTGGAAAATCATAGATAAAATAAATAAAGCATTTAATTTTAATTTCACGTTCTCCTTCATTCCCAGTTAATCTACCGCGTGATCACAAAAAATAACTTTAAGAAATATGATTCTACTAGGCTTAGTTGAAAGTCAAATATTTATTTTCTTGGATTTGGCATGTTGCATTTAAACCCGAGCAACGCCGAGCACATCAGCTAGTTTTTATATATAAGAGATAAAATTAATTTTGTTATTCCCTCAAATACCTCTTTTGAAAACTCTAACGATGCTTGCAACCTTTACTGCTACATAAATAGAAAATATTCGCTCAGCCGATAAAGATTTTTTTTTTTATGTAACATTAGTTATCGACTTTGTTTGCCGAGTCAATAAATAAAACTTCGCTTGCATGAAACGATATTTCTTCATTGGAGTTCTCATAGGGGATTTCGCCACATTTGGCGTGGTCATCTCAGTAGATTTGGCGCGTTTGTAGAAATCATTTTGAATTTTGACATTAATAGCCTGATATATCTGTGACTCGAGAGAATTACGTGACGCTAACACAATGCACTTAGAAAAGTGATGACAGCGTTCGTGTTGATACTTTTTTTTTGCACTTTCACTGGATTGTGTATTAGATGTAAACAAAGAGGTTGACACATTGTGATTTTTTCCTTTTTTTTATTGGCTGTTGCGCATTCAATTGCGCATTGTTAAAAGGAATACAGGATGGTAAGAAATGACGTGATGTGTTAAGAGCCCTCTTAGCGCGTGAAGTACTGGATGTAGAAATGCAAAAAACCCGTAGTTTTTGAGAGCCGGGAAAAAAACCCGGGAATTTTGGGGAATAAACCCGGAATTTTGGAGAACATTGGGAATTTTGAATGTAAACAAACATAGTAACTTTTTACATAGTTGTTATGCCTAATATAAGAGTAAAAAATAAAGACTTCGTCATTATATTTGAGTTAAAAATACAACTTTCAAAACAGTACTGTTATAAAGTGCCACTGCCTTTGGAGCTCATTAAAAAAGAGAGAAAAAAACATAATGCTGAAATAAACATTTTTAGTTTGATAAAAACCACTCAGACAACCCTGTCTGTTGGAACAAAGTGTATAACGTGATTTTTTAAAGAAGGTTAATATGTGACATGCACTGAAAAAAAACTTTATGTTAGTTTTATAAAAAAAAAGTTAGGTTAATTACATAAAATACTAAACATTTTATTTAACAAAAACCATCAATTAACATGTGGAGAAGCAATGATTGCAAGTGATAAGCAATTAGTTGCACTTTTAGAAAGCAAACTTAACAAACCATCTCAATATGAAATTATATGCCGTGACAAAACAAACTCAAGATAGGGTGGCCTCTTTCACTTATTATTTTGAAATATTTTTTCTGATATGCAATTCCGTATACTGTAAAACATAGCTATAGGAAATATCTTTTGAATGTATCTAATTAGGGTAATATGTACGAATTTCAAAACCAGAATTTCTTAACACTTTGAAAATTCCCAAAACTCTCGGGAATTTTCAAAATTCCCTTCCCAAAAAACCCGGTTTTTTCCCTGGGAATAAACTGGGTTTTTTCCACCCTTTGCATCTCTTACTGGATGAAACATGGCCAAATTTCATATGCGCATATAGTAGACCATGAGAATTAGTTCCAAAAGTAGCCACCAGGGAATATTTTGCGTTGAAAAGGTGTATTACTGGGAATATTAAGTGCCAACTGACAAATATGCATCATAGCAAAAACATTATTTTTCTTCACAAATTCATCATTGCTAAGTTCCAAGAACTGCACATGATGCACTACATTTTTCATATTGCCGCGTAATTGATTTCTCTCACGTATAACGTTATGCTATCCTTTGAATTAGCGATACTGGAAATATATCCTTGATGCGCAGCACTTTTCAGATATTCCCACAACTAAAAGTCATAAGGATTGAGATCGGGAAACATTGCTCTTTTTTTTTTCTTTTCTAAAATTTTACGGCTATCATTTTCAATTTCATTCTCAAATAACAATAATGTTTTTTTCTTATGAACTTGATGCATGCATCATCTTTTCAAGTCTAATCTACTTATATTAAAAACTGAGTATCTTTCTAACTTTCTTTCTAACTATCTTTCTATCTTTCTATTCTATGTCACGCTTCTTTCTCCTGAACGCCAATGAACTGAAAGTCGAACCAGGTACCGATAGATAGGTTGCATTGCCGAAATCCATTGTTGCATTGCAAAACGTGGTTGCCATGAAACAGTAATAAAAATGATAATGAGAATTTTGAATGAAGGCTTAACTAAATCAAACACGAAACTCATAAGCGGGCGACTTACATAGTATTTTTATCGCTAGCTACTTGTAATATTTTGAAACATTCATTTGTTGAAGAGCCATCTACTTATATTAAAAACTGAGTATCAATGTCTGCTTTTTTCCCTTTGAGCGAGCTGAACTTACTGAAACTTTCCTCACCATCTTGAAGGCGCGAAGCATCTCAATAATTCGAATGATTTTTTTATAAAGGAAAAAAGTAAAGGCGTGAAGCGCCTGTTAGCGAGCCGCCTTGGCGGGGAGTAGTTTCTTGAAATTTTCCTCACTACTTTCAAGGCACGAAGCGCCCGTGCAACGCCGGGCCACGTGCGTGGTATGACTTGAAATCGAATGAACATTAAATTATATCAAATAAAACTTCAGAATGAGGTAAAAGTTAGAGAGGGGGACGTTATGCATCAACATGCCGCAGGAAGCTAATCTAGCTGCCCTAGCAGCTAGTCTTTCAATATACACTGATACATTTCTGAAGCACCAAAATTTCCCTTGGTGGCGATTTTCGGAACTGTTCTATTGCATTTCATTAATCAAAATCCCATGATCTATGAAGCAGTTTGATCAACTACTGATTCTTGTGTTGCTACCGAAGTTCACTGCGAATCATAACCGAAAATTGGTATCTTTAGAAAAAAAACCTTCGACATGGTAAAGTGCTACTTCTACAATAGCTTTCAATGCATAAATGCATCAAACGAAGACATTTTGCGAATTTCATCATTATCATATTTCTAACAATAACTGCATTGTCGCCGATGCTGTCGACTGACCAGGACTTGAATTGAATGGAAGCTCACAGGAAGCGAGCTCTTGCACTTTTTTTTTTTTTTTTTCAATTTTATGAGAATTTTAACATTTTAGACGAAATTAAGACTACGTGCAAAAAATTTTGGATAGTATAGATTGCCCGAAACTTCTTTAGTTCAAAATAAGGTTCCAAGAAACACCAATGCTTAAAAGGATGGTGATAATTGTTTTCCGAAAACCACATTTTTTCTGAATGTCGAAGTTGATAAGTGTAATGCTGCAACTTATGTAAAGATTTAACCTTTTGGATCCGTGGTAATCGTTCGAATACAAAGCCGCAATCCCCCAGTACGATTTTGTGAAATCTTTAAAAAATCCCCTGCTCCAAAGGGTAGAAGCGAAGATTTCAAGAAAAAGATACTACCAGGATCTGTACAACATTGCAAAAAACTAACTGTTGTTTTTACATTATAATCTACTTATATTAAAAACCGAGTATCTATCTTTCTTTCCTTCTATCTTTCTTTCTAACTATCTATCTATGTCACGCTTCTTTCTCCTGTGAACGCCAATGAACTGAAAGTCGAACCCGGTACCGATAGATAGGTAATTTTTCAGGCTTCATTAGTTTCAATTTATATAATTATACGATTTTAATTAGCGAAGATATCAATTAATAAGTAGTCAAATTTAAAGCGATTAAGCCTAATAAATGATTCAACTTCCAAGACATTTATTTCTTACCGTTGCCATTTTAAATTAAAACGTTAATTAAATTGAACTTTTTAAAATGAAAGAGTGTTATTTTTTTCCATTGTCATTTTGAATACGTGTTATAACAAAGTTCTAACAATTGTTTTTATTCTAATTATTAATGACATATTTTTTCTCTGGTACCATTTTGAAAATGTGTTTTTAAATAAAATTGCAATTGCTGTTTTTAGAAGGGACTTTTTTTGGCTGCGATCCAAATATTAAAAGAACTTTTTCGTTTAGAATTTTGCAATTAATTTTACAGGAAGAACGCGGTTTGGAAATAATTGTTTTTGGAAAGGAATTTTATTTGTTATTTAGGGAGAGTGCTAAGTATGCGCTATATCGTCTTTATTTTTGAGGAAGCATGTGCAAATAATTCGATTGATTCTTTGATGCAGGAAAGCTTTTTAGCGAGCCGCCTTGGCCGCGAGTAGTTTATTAAAACTTTCCTCGCTACTGTAAAGGCGAGCCGCCTTGACGGCGAGTAGTTTTCTCAAACTACCTTCACTACATTACAGCCCGTGCAACGCCGGGCCACGCAGCTAGTACCACAGTAATAAACTGTAAAATAAGCAATTTTACAGTTTCATACTGTAAAGTTGGAATTTTTACAGTTTATTGCTCTAAAATTTAGCTGTATTACGCTGTAAAAGCAACAGTATAATATTGGCAGCAGAGGTTCCAGTTTAAAACTGCAAAATGCACGGTAATAAACTGTAACATTTGCCATTTCGCAGTTTATTACTATAAAATTAGCAATTTACAATTTAGTTCTGTAAAAGTAGAAATTTTAGTATATATTACTGTAAAATGAACAATTTTTACAGTCTGTTACTGTAAAATTAGCTTCATTATTATACAGTACAGAACCTTTTATCCGGGAACCAAAATACCGGTAAACCAGAAAACCGGCAACATTTTGTCCATTTATCCGCTACTTTTTAAAATACGCATTTTCGGTTTCTTTGTAAATACCATATAAGTGGCATATAGCTCAGAAATTTTTAATATTGTAATATCAATAAGCACTTCTGGATCGTTTTCTCCTCAGATTTTAAGATGCATTACTATTTATTATGATAACTTCGGTTTTATAAACAATTGGCAAATATCGCTTTGTAGCGATCCAGAAAACCGGAAAAGTCAGTTATCCGGGATAGCTGTGGTCCCGAACATCCCGGATAATTGGTTCTCTACTGTACTGTAAAACGACATTTATTTTTTACAGTGTATGTATTTCAGTTAGGAAGAAGAAAAAAATGAATTTTCTTGCTGCTTGCTCATAATGAACCGAGAGGAATAGCGCGCTATAAATCAACAGCAAAAAGCAGCAAAGGATTTTTTCACTTCTACTTTCTGGATAATTGAATTTCTAACTGCAAACATTACGAGTTGCTCAAAAATAAAAGTCGCGCCTCGTAAATTCCTTTTGTTCTCGACGGTCATGTGGTATAAAGAAGAAAGAAAAAAGAAATATGAATATTGCTGGACTCAAGCTTTGGGCGGCAAGTTGTGGACGGAGGGGGAAGGGAAGAGAATTATCACTTCCCCGGAAGAGTGTTTTCTAATAAGATTGTTCTTGTCCAAGGCCAAGAGAATAGGAACTTTGTCTCAGCATTAGAATGCGGTTGTTTCTTTCACGAGCACAGCTTCTCCGGATGCTAAGAGCAAGGGCGGATCCAGAAATTTTTCAAGGGAGGGGCGATTAATCTTTCTTTATTTTACCATGCATACCAGTTTACGAATATTAATCACAAAAGTTGTATATATATATATATATATATATATATATGTGTGTGTGTGTGTGTGTGTGTGTGTGTGTGTGTGTGTGTGTGTGTGTAGAGTAATAGAGATGATAAAATTTAACACATTTAAATATGAGTATTTTCCAACAAAGATGACGATTAACAATGAGTCATTGTTCCAGATGCTGAAGCCCATAACTGCATCCCATTAGTCATGCGCGCAGGCAGAATCATATGTAAGCGGTCACCGTGCACCTGAACTAAAAATTAATTTTTATCAAAAAATTAGCGAAAAAACTGTTTTTACTCAAAAATGAGCAAAAAAAATTAATTTTTTTCAAAGTAAAAAAAATATGGTCATTTTTTTAAGTTAAAAATTATTTTAGTAAAAAAAATTTTTTTGTGCATTTTTAGTACAAAAAATTGTTTTTGCTCACTTTTTTGTCTTTTTTTCCCCCCAAGTTAAAAAAGCGAGCAAAAGCAGTTTTTTTTGCGATAAAAAAATAAGTAAAATAGTTTTTTTGCTAGCAAAAGATTTTGTTTTTGTTCTGAAAAAATCACAATAGTATTTTTCCTAACTTTTTTTTCTTCTTCAATACCCAGGAACCCAGGGTGTGCAAGAGCACGCCCCTGCCGGCACCAATGCCTGTAGTTTACTTGAATTGAGAATCTTGATTCATCTATTTTTATGAACTGTATGCAATTTTACACTTTCCCTTCAAACTGAAAGACTGAATGATAAAACAAGATTATTAAAGCCCAAAATTGAAAAATAAATAAATAAACAAACAAACAAATAAATAAAAATAAATAAATTAACAAATAAATAAACAAAAATAAAATAAATAAATAAATAAATAAATTAAACAAAAAAATAAAAATAAAATAAATGAATGAATAAAAATAAAATAAATGAATAAATAAAAATAAATAAAGCGGAAAAAATAAAAAAAAATACATCAAAAACCCAAATAAATAAATAAATAAATACACGAAAGGAAAGACGACAGCCCATGGTCGATGTTGCAAGGAGCCTCTTTCTCAATGTAGAAATAGTTCCAACTTCCATCCCTTATTCAGGAGCACCCTGATGGGAGGTCACTGTGACCTCCCAATAATTTTCGTATTCGGCACATTTTGCTGACGATTCGGCAATCTGAACACAACATTGCAACAATGAGATTATTGGTTCCTTTTAGTTTTTAGAATTGTTTTTTAAAAAATGCCTAATGTTTTCTCTCACGAATTGCAATATGCATGCTTGTATTTTATCATTTTGTAAAATTGGAACTTCATTCGGCAAATTGATAACTTTCCCCTCCCAAAAATTTTAGTTCGGGGAGCCTCTGCCCTTATTAAGTTTCATAGATTTTTTTCAAGCACGTCATTTCAAATATTCTGATAGAAATCAAAGAAATATCCCAGTATATGTTAATCATACATTAAATTTTTCAAAGCCAAGTAGACAGTCGCCCCCCTCCCCCATGTGATCACGATTGCTTGCATGAAGTGAAATTTCGGAGCAGTTAAACAGGATAGAAAATGAAACTTATGCAGAATGGTAAGATCACGGAGGAAGAAAAAAACTAATTAAGCATCCTTTTTGGCACCTTTATCTGGAGGAACGATATCGGTGGCAACCATTCGACTGAGCGGAAGTCACGTGACTGCAGAGTTTCCTTTTCTCCTTTCGCTTCATTTCTCACGGTTGCTAACCTTGGCGGCTGGCCGTCCGTTATTGGTCGCCTGTCATCGGAGCCGGTTATTTCAGAACGGATTTTAAAAGCGCTCGATTTCTATTTTGTGAAATTGTCTTGCGATTACACCTCACTTTCAACCCAAATACTCACACGGATTGCTTTGTTATGTCGCTCCTGAAAAGTTCCCGGCGGTGGACTACTCATGGAAGCTTTGTTTACATTTTTGCATGTGCATAGGTAATGCTTACGACATTTATCATTTACTCCAACTGTAAATATTGACAGTTCTTCAATAAAGTGCAGGAACAAAACAAACTGTCAAATGTTTTTCACCCTAGTTTACCTCTGAGATGAAGTTCAAAATATGAAATTTTCTTTGGAAGCCACAATAATGTAATTTTTTTTGTTTTGTTTTGTGCTCCCCTGTGTTTTTTATCTATTCATTATTAACTGTGAGTAGAAGTAGTTGTAAGAGTACTTTTAGTCTCATATTTCATCGTCACCTCGTACAACTGTGAAAATTTCAGGGGTTTGTGTACTGAATAATTGTGTTTTTCAGATGCTCAAAATGGTTATATGTTATAATTTTGTTGGATGTCAAAGAGAAAATCTGTCCATCGCATTGAAAAGTAAGTATTCTTGAGGAATCAGTGGGATATATATGATCGAAACTTGCTCTTTCAGTGTCATAACAAGTGAGCCATGTGGTTAAACGTTTTACATACATTTGTAATTGCTACAGGATGTTATAATTTACATATGGCTTAAAATGACATTTTTCCGTGCAGAGAAAAAATAAAGCAAACTTCGGTTGGGGCAACTTATGTTATTTGTAGTTACTGTTATCTATGCCAACTGTTATCCTATTTGATTGCTTGAGGTTTAGGATAGGATTCCAAGAATATTAATTTTCATTTACACCATAAGAATTGAATAAATATCTTTTTGCTGAAAATGCTCGTGTTTTCATGTTAGGATGACTTTTCATCCTAAAGTTCACACTTCATTGCATTGAAAAAGAGGTTCCTTGTAGTCGCAAAACACGTGTCTGCAGATTTTTGCAAATTTTGTGCATTCTTACATTAATTATTGTGATTTGATTACACCATAAGAACTTAAACATTGATTTACTTGATGTCAGAGATTTAGAACTTGGTTTTGGGGTCTCAGAACAATTTTCATTTGGCACTTTTAAATTAACAACAAAATAAGTTAATTAAATTCAGTTTACAAATTTAATTCTGTGTGTATGTTTGATGTTCAAGTAAGGAATTCAATTTAACCAGAGCTGTTCAAATAGCGTGAATTTTCTTGTTTTGTTTTAGCTATCACAGCAGTAGTAGTTTCATTATTTGTTCCTCAGTTGAAAAATGATCTTTTCTTCTTTTATCATGTATGAAAAACATTTGGTGAAACTACATATTTTAACAGATCAATTTTACTATTTAAATCAAGCAAAATATTACTAAATTCATAAAATTTGCTTCAAATTCATTGAGCCGACCCCCTTGCTCCGCATTATGGGCACCCATGGGTCCTTCTAATGCTGGGGGCCTCTGAATATCTTACTTAAAACAGCAGTTGAATGAACTCTGTCCAGTTAGTATTGTTATGCATGAAGACATAACGTGGCAGTTTTCATCCTCTTTCATAATCCAAACATTTTTCCTAATTTTAGATTGAAAGATGTACGGAGCTCATCATTATCAATGAACTTTCTTCTGGAAGGAGAGATAAGCTAATGTGAGTGCCCTTTGGGCCGTGGAGGCTTCCTAATTCTTATCTGAAGAAGTAAGCATTTTTGGTATGTCTACTATATTTCATTTTATTGTGTTTTTGTTTTTTGAAGCTGAACTTTGCTTGCACCAAATGGTGCGTGGTTTGTGTGATGGTTTTGATTATTGTTTTTACACTGTACATGATCAAAGGTATGGAGATTTGTGTTTCCTGTTCCTTTTGTTATTTTCTTTTCATTGAGAAATGTATATATTTTTTTCATAATGGAATTTTTTTATAAAAGTAATCTTAAGGCTAAATGTTGAAAAATTTTTTGCTGTTGTTGATCTTAATGATGCTTTTGATATTTTACAGATCCATTCAACTAAATTCAGAATAGATCAGTAGGATCACACATTAAAATGATTTTTAAAGAGTAATACTTTTGACCCTGGAAAGCTTAACTGTTCTAAAATTACATCAAAGCTAAACTGTCGTTATATTTAAAGCAGTCAAATTTAATTAAATAAAAAATGGCTATTTAGTTATAAAAATTTGAACTTAAATGAATAGTTAGGCAGAACATAACAATACAAATATGCTCCTGTCAAATTTGGATATTTAAAGTCCTTAAAGCAGTTGACATGGAACTTTCTTTTATAAAATGATAAAACTTTTGTAATGACCATTTTCAGTATGAATTGAGAGCTCTTGATGTATAGCGTAGTGCTTATTTTGTTAATATTAAGCATGTTTTGATTTTAAAAGTTAAAAACAATTTTGTCAAGTTCACTCAGGGCAAAAGAAAATAGATTGTTTTGTTTACTTATTCATTTATTAAATCTTTTATATATTCATTCATCATTTAATTCATATTTGAAACCTTATTCATTAATTTAGTTATTTATTAATTCTTTTTCTTACGGTCTTATTAATTCATTATTTTTTGCACTCATTTAGCTTTTCTCATATATTAATTAGTTTGTTTATTTATTTGGTTATTGCTTTATTACCTATTCATTTTCGATTATTCATCCACTTTTTTCATCTTTTTTTGTGTGTTCAAAATATGTAAATCTATAAACAGCAGAAAAGTGTAAGTTAATTCTCATTGCAAAACACAAGCAACTGTTATGCAACTTATTTGCCATGCAACTTATTTGAATATGCAACTTATTAGCCATAAATCAAATCTAGAATATTTTTTTTCTCTCGACTTTCGCACACATTCATTTTAGAACAGAACTTTTCTTTCTTTCTATTTTTTGTGACCTTTCCTATGTAATTTCGGCTTCGCCTTAACAGAACCTGCCCTGCTAACTGTAATAAGTACAACTAATCTTATGAGATGAGCCTATTAAATATGATAACTGATTCATAAATCCACACACACACACATTTCGAATGGTTGTTTGGTTGGTTTTTGTTTAATGGCGCAACAGCCCTTGTGAACTATACTGCGCCAAAAAGTTGAATGGTACTTGTCTTTAAAACAAGTTAAATTAATACAAACAAAACTGAAAATAAGATAATTTAATCTATTTCTTTCTATTGCACTACTGTAATCTTTTGCTGTATATATCTTTCAATTTTTAGCATATTATTCTCTATCTAATTTTATCTTTGGAATGTTTTAAATATCATCCAAATACAGTGGATATTCATATCTCTTTTTAAGCTTTTATTCCTCCCCTCTCCCCAGAATGTTGATGAAACTATTGGTGTGCCTTCTAATCGCACACATTGCTAATTTTATCCGTATTTAGAAATTGCAGTGTTGCAAGTTAACTTCCTATTTTGAAGTTTGTTGCCATAAGGTTACAAGAGCCCCAGGCAGGTGAACTTGATCTTTCTCGAAAGAAAAGACCATGTAGTTTTGTAGAGGCGCGGATCCAGATGGGGGTCATACCCCTAAACCTACCAAATATAGCAAAAAATTGCCTTTTTAGGACCTATATTCCAAAAAAATTGCCAAAATCCCCCATTTTTGCACAAAAATTGCACTTTGACCCCCCCCCCATCCGAAAATGACCCCCTCCTTAGCCAGGAGCTGTATCCGATCTTGGTTTTGTAACATTGTGAACTCATTTACCATTATGTATTGGAGTAAACAAAAGTATGCATTTGCCATAGAGGCCTATTCTTCTAATGCGAGTTCAATTTTAAGTGAGCCTACTTTCCAAAATCATTGTAATGTTGCACCTTAGGGATTTGTCCCGAATCTAAAATCTCGCCTTTAGTGGGTGACAAAAATGGAGGGGACTGGTTTTCTGCAGAAAAAAGAAGTAAACGCCGATCAATTTAGTAGAGTGGGATAAAAACAGAATTGGTTTCACCCAGTGTATCGATAATGTCAGGCATTTGTCATTTACCCAATGTGATTGTAACTATGTAAACCACAACTTTAAATATGTAATTATTGCATGAAAAATAAATAAAAATATATCTTAAGTGCTTTTTGTTTTGTTGCTATGCGAAATGAGGAAATCAGCTTGCCACACTTGTTTTAGGTGGACCGATCTTTAATGTATTAAATTTTCTGTAGTGTTCATTTCTTCATTGTAACAAAGTAGCTTGCCTGCCAAGTACTCCTTTCCTCTTTTTTCTATCTCAAGGCAGTACAGTAGGGTCATCTTGTTACTATTTTCAACTAAGGATAGAATTCTTTAAAATCCTAGGAAGTATAAAGCAGTGAGTAACCGCCTTTAAGCAAGGGCCACTGTGGCAGAATTTTTTTCTGCTTTCTGCGGCAAATTTTCTGGAACCAATTTCTTTCTGCAATACTGGAATATTCTTCAATAATAAATATATATGCAATTGTCTAAAACAAGGTGTTTATGCTTATAAGGTGTTTATGCTTATAAAGATTGATAACATAAATACTATAACTCTTCTTACTCTTCAATTACTCACGGTTAGTCACTAACCAGGGTTGTCATTTCGTCCACTTTTTTGTAAAAAGTCCGGGACGCCGGAAGAAATGGACAAAATTGGACAAAATGGAAGAAATGAAAGAAAAAACACATTTTTTTCATACTTTTGATGTATAAAAATGTTATGATGTACAATTAGTATCTCTCTTGCATTACCCATTTTTCAAAATAGAATGATGGTATCATACAAAAAAAAAAAAAAAAAGAATGGCAATTAACCCATTGATTTTTAGCTAATTTTATTTGAAAGAAATAAAATTTAACATAGTGAAAAAACTATTGAGTGTAATTACATTATTGTAGAGTAGACAAATAGAAAAAAAAAGCTTTCTTTAATACATATTTTTAAAAAGAAATTAAAGAGTATTCTATTACCTTACATATTTATTAACACAATACAATCCCTTAAAAAGTAAACTTTATATGATATTTTCTCATAAATTCTATATTTAAATTTTGTTTGAATTAAATACACGTATAAATGTATATCATTTGTATTTGAAAATACATTAGATGCTACAAGAAATATTGGTTTAATTTTGATTCATTTGGTCATTTTACGTTATATTTTTTGAGGATTTAATGAATGTTACCCCCATTGTAAAATATTTATGTACACAGCATTGTTTTATAGATATATTAATGTTATTATAGGAACATATTTCATTTCATGGCAAAATTTTCTTTCTCAAATCTTTAAAAAATTTTATTTATACTTTTATATTTTATATACATTTTTACTATTGGCAATGAAACTCCTGCACAGCAAATAAACATCCTAAAATTATTTACTACTAATGTGTGCTTTCATAAGCATTAAATCTTATCGTTAACATTCATTTATTTTATACATATACTATATGTTTATAGTATCTGTTGTTTATTAAATATTTGTTTGTATACATAATTATGTGTGCTAATTTTGATGATAAAACTTACCTCATTAAAAAAAATCAATATTTTAAAACATTACTTTTAAACTTTGGATTTTTTAATCAAGAACTGTCATTTTCTTTAAAGTGGACAAAATGGACGAAATGGACAAAATGCTATTTTGTCCGGGGCGGTTTTTTCCAGGTTTTTTCCGGCGGTTTTTTCCACCCCGGACGAAATCAAACAACCCTGTCACTAACTCACAGTTAGATAAAATTTAGTTTGTAGGGTTTTACTGCTTGGTGTTTCCTTATTATTATTGTTTTTTCTTGGCCTTTTCTTCCTCCCAACCGCAAAAAATCTTTCTGCACAATGTCTCCTTGGTTCTGCGACAATGTCACCATGTCGGCAACTTTCTGCCACCGGGGCAAGGGCTAAGACAGGAACACGCAATACACCGCCAACTTTTTCATTTCGATCCATGGACTGCAGTTTCGGGCTTATTTTGAGTTAAATAAGCCCAAAACTGCAGTCCATGGATCGAAATGAATGAGTTGGCGGTGTATTGCAGGATCCTAGGAAGTAGTTTGCATGTTCTAGCAGAGCATAACTATGACTGTTAACTATCATACATGATACTTAATAAAAATGGTCAAAACAACAGGATTTTATTTTTTTGGGTAGTGGAGACAGAATTTGTTTGTGTTAATTATGTTTTTACTTTTATGGAAATTGACTTACAAACAAATTCATTATGTATTCTATAGGCTATTATATTTTCTACACAAGTGTCATGTAAAGTACAGAAGATAAGAAACATTGCTAGAAAAACATTCTAATGGCTTCCTCCTGTGTGAAGAAGGTGAGTTATTTACACATTAAATATTTTATTAAATAATTACAAGTATCAAATGCAAGGAAAACGTTAAATGTTTCGTTTTGAGTAGGAATTCTCAACCTGCGGATAGGTCCATCAATTGAGCATAGAGGAATGTTAGCTGTTTTCACACTGCACTCTTAATAAATAAATTATTAAATTTTTTTTCCTATGTGCAAAAGCACATAAATAATTTCAAGGCTTAAGTTCTAGGGAACAATTGTAAATGTTTAGGCTATTTTCATGGAATAGAAGAGTACTTGCGTTCCTGGAATCCTAAATTTTAATAACAATGCATCTGAAAGATAAATATATTTGCTCTATGCGTGTATAAAAACACATATGGCTTATTAAATAAATTTAGTTTGACACAAGAGGTGGAAAAAAGGCAAAAAAAACAAGAATGTTAACAATATTGTAACACCCAAATATGCTAATTAAATTGTTGTTGCACCCTTTACTTATATGTATATGAAACTTCCTAAAAAGACGCTCCAATAATGTTTCCCTTTTTTTTTCAATTGTCTTTTCATCAATGAGCTCACTAGTTAATTTGCTTATTTATTTATTGTGCATATAATGTTACTACTTTTACTATTACTGCAAAGAAGGTAAATTATATTATTAATACAATGTTGTTACTATTACTGCAATAGTGTGCCAGTTTATTGGGTCCCAGCCAATGATTGTTAAAGCGACTTTTTTTTTTTAATGTGATTTATAACTTATCTTGCCATTCAAAGTGTAGTGTGCTGGCAATATTATTATCTAGTTCAATAAAAGGTTTACCCTGATTTGTGAAGTTAAAGTAACATGCAGATTGTTGTTTAAACTTTTTGAAATTTCTACTTCAGTGAGGCTGCATGCATTTGGAATTCTTTAGTGAAAGCAAGTGCTGGTTGAAATTAGATGAGCAAACCAGAGCTTCAAATATGCATTTGTGATTGATAAATGGACTAGGGCCAACCTAGTTACAAATACAGAGACCAGCAACAGGCTCTGGGCCCAACTGGGCTGGTCCTAGTCAAATTATAGACCCCAATGAAGATCAATGGCCCTTTTAAAGCTATATTCTCCATTGCTGTTTACCGCCTCTTCTGGTAAACTGTTCTAAGTTCCCACTACCTTGCTAAAATAGTAATTTTTCCAAATTTCCAGATTAGCCTGAGATTTAAACAGCTTAAAACCTGCTTTTTGTGCAAAAATCTAATCCCTTAACATCACTCATTTTGATAAATTTAAACGACTGAATCATGTCCCTTCTGATTCTCCTTTGCTCAAGACTATACATGTTAAGCATTCTAAATCTGGAGTCATAGTCTAAATTAGAAAATCCATCTACTAACCTTGTAGCCCTTTTTTGTACCATTTCCAATCAATTAATATCTTTCTTAAGATAAGGAGACCAAAACTGAGCAGCATACTCTAAATGAGATCTTACCAAACTTCTGTATAAAGGCAGATGAACCTTCTTAGATTTAATATTTCTTAGATAATTAGCATTTATTATCTGAAAAAGATTACTATCTCTATCTTAGATAATTAGCATCTTTCTCTAGAGCAGTATCTAACCAGTATGAGTTTAGATAAGATATGAATTTATTGGAAAGGATGGATTAATTTATGTATTTATCTTTTTCTGACTTCCATCTTTTCCAGGCATAAATCCTCATGCTTAGACACCATCAGTGCTGACCATTCTGGTGCTAGTTTACCCGGTGCCATCATGAACTTCTACCAAATCACCATCCTCCTCACCTTCCTCTGGAAGTCCTGCCTCTGCGAAATGCAAGTCATCGACAGCCTGGAGATCCTGGAGGCCCTCTCCCAGATAGCGCTGCTGAGGCACCATCCACAGTCTCTGTACTCCAGCAGGGATAATGTTACGGAGAGCTTCGCCAATCTCCTGCAGGACCTGCAGAACCAGAACCTTACCGGATCTCATCCCGGCGTGAATTGTTCCTCTTTGTCCCATTTGCCATTGGTGTCGCGGGATATGTGTGATGATGGATACATGTTCAAAGTAAGATTTCGGTTTTGATGATTTTTTTAGATACTTACTAGCTCATTACCTGACGTTGTCTGTGTTGGCTTTGATTACCACAATAGGGTTTAATTTAAATTTAGTTTAAAGTCTCTAGGAGACAAAACTAAGTTAAAGCCATGAAAAATTAAATGCGCCGTGAAGTGTCCGTGAAAGAGACAAGTTAAAAGACAATATTTCCAAAAATACTTAAGTTTATTATTTCTCAAAACATATGAGTTAAAGTTAAAGTTCTAAAAATCAATTCAAAAAAGCTGCCTAATTAGTAGGGATGGACCGGATATCCGGTAACTATCCGGTATCCGGCCTATCCGGCTGATATTTTAAGTATCCGGTACTTCCGGATATCCGATCCGGCTGACCGCCCCGGATACGGATATCCGGAAGATTTTTGCAGGATATCCGGCTAAGTATCCGGTATTGATGTGGGGAATATCCGGAATTGATGTGAGGGTTATCCGGTATGATGTGAGGACCTAATTAAATATTTTCTTTTTTATAAAAATCTTAGTTAAAAATTTCATTGTTTGATAAACCTTTTAGATGATGTAATTACTTTTCATCTTTCCTTTTTACCAATTTTTGCTTCTAAAACAAAAATTGTGTTATTCCTCCGACTGTGTACTGGACATGGAAGCATTCTGCATATTTGATTTTTCACAATTGCCAGATAAAATATGATTGTCTTCAGCTTTTCAAAAATATTTTAGTTAAAATATTTAGAAAGAAAAGGCTACAAACCTTCAAGGATTAATGTGCGACAAAAGTTTGAAAAAAACTTACGATCATATCGTTAGTTCATAAAAATTAATCGCAGTAGCTTTTAATATAAATTCTCAAATTATTTTATTTATTGAATTCTTTTATTTTTAGTTTTTGTGCTTCTAACAAAAATTGCGATCTATTAACACCCAATGATGTTGTAATTAGATATTTTTTACTTTGCCACTATTATTGCTTTATTATAATTGAAAATAACATACACTAAATAACCTATCTAACATTGACGAAAGTTTTCTTTTAGATAATGAAAACATCTGTCCCCATGAATCGTCGCAACTTAAAACCATGCTTTTTTTTTTTTTTGAAAGAGTTTAAATGTGTGTAAAGAAATTTTGAATTTTGCACTTTGTTTCGTTCTTTCTTTTTGTAATACCTTCCTTTCAGAAAAGATATTTCTCTGCTATTAGAATCTTTTCACGTCTGTCACGCCGCTCCGTAACTCCTCGAGAACATGTTGAGCATGACCCTCAATAACATTCAATCGAGTTTCGATAACTCAAAGCTTTATAAACTCAAATATACCTTCATTTCAAAGTTTTCATTTGGTCCCAAATTCTTGAAAAGACGGTAGGAACTGCTTGTAACTCGAACTATCAATAACTCTAAGTTTTTAGCCGGTCCCTTGGGACTATGAGCTATTGAGACTTGACTGTATTTAAGATGTTAATTTGCATCATTAGAAAGTGTATTTTGTCTTTTAGAATTTAAGTAAAACTTTAAGTTAATTATTTAGATATAAGTTTATTAATTTATTTTTTAAAGTGAACATGTTTAGAATAATTTTAAATAATAATGATAATATATCGGTCATTTCAGCGAAAATGGTACAAATCAGATACTTCAGAATTTTGGGAATTAATTTTAATGGTTACCACCAGTTAATTATATTTTTTTTATTTGTTCTCCATCTAATTGTGTGTAACTAAGTATTACTTATTTAGGCATAAGCCATTTATAAAGGCCCCCCCCCCAAAAAAAAAAAAAAATTCTTTGGCAAAAGAAGGAAAAAATGATCTGCCCAGCTTCAAATTGCTAGGACTTAAAATGCAATTTAAGATTAAGCTGAAATGCAACAACAAAATCATTTGCAATGCACAGCACAAAAAATGCTTCTGACACCCTTTCTGCTGATTTTTATGTATGTAAACAAAAAAATCTTGGAAAAACACCTATTTATCTTTGTTCCTAGATTTTTTTTATGTTTCAAACTGTCCACTCTGTTACAAGCCTTTCAGAAATAAAATAAGCAATCGCATTCAATGTGATATTTTTTTTAATAAGTACAAGTAATGTATCTGCTTTGATTACTTTGATACATTGAATTATATAATCAGTAACTAAGATAAGCCTAAAATTCTTTGCTGATGATAGTTAATTTGCACTGTGGGATGTCCACTCTGTTACAGTCGCATTAATAGTGCAAAAAATATTTTTTCTTGAAATTGCAGACAGAATTAGTTTTAGGATGCTTAGTTCATTTTATACTTGTTCTGTAATTAACTTTTCTTTACGATTAGAAATATATTTTTCAAACCTCATTTGTCTCCTCTGTTACACAAAGTGGTCGAACTATTCAAAACCCTTAATGAATGACTCATATATACAAGCCATTTACACTTTATTATGCACAAATAAACAGAGAATAATTTTTAAAACAATGATTAGTTGGCGAAAATTACTTCATTTGATAAACTTAACTCGACAATTTCAGACATGATTTGTACCATTTTGGCTGGAATAACCCATAAATATAACATTTGCATCTCGGAATGTATCTTTATTTTTTCAAAATGAAGTTGAATTTCGAGGTGATCGTTTAAGAATTAGTTTATTAATTTGTTTTTAAAAAAGTGAATATGTTTAGCATGACCCTTAATGTATTTAAAATGATAATTTGCCACTTTTAAGAATGTGTATCTTAATTTTTTGGAACTAAAGTAAAATTTCAAGTTGATTATTTAAGTAAAGTTTACTCATTTGTTTTTTAAAAAGTGAACAACTTTAGCATACCTCTTAAAAGTATATTTAAACTGCTGATTTGAATCTTCAGAAAACATGTTCCTTTGTTTTTTGGAGTTATATAAAATTTTTAACTGATTATTTGAGTATAACTTTATTATTATTATTATTATTTAACACACTGGTCCTGTTTTAATATTTTCTTCTTTAACTTGTATGTTAGAAAAATTACATGCATATTATTCTTTAAAAAAAAGAATTTCAAAGCAAAATTTTGCTTTATATTATTGCAAAATTAGAAATAAGAAAATGTGTTACTTTGTAATGAAGTTTAAATTCATAAAATTCTAATAAAATATGTATCAATTTGAAAAAAAAAAAAAACGTTTATCTGAGCTTAGTTTTTTTTCCTTTTTTCTTTCTTTGTTTCTTTCTTTTTTTTTAATATTGGTGAAATATTTAATAACTGTATCATTTACGTAGAAACCTATTGAAATGATATTGAAACAGAAAAGCTTTAAAATTTAAACTAAGAATAATTAAAAGTTTAAACTTTGAGTATATACAGAAATATTTAATTCAATCTTTTAAAGTTTCGTCTATTTTGATAAAAATACATAATTTAGAAAGAAATCACAATATGCTAGTGTTTCATTTCATATGTAGCGCTACTCCTGTACAAATAAAATAGAGGCTTTAAAAATTAATTTAAATGTATTTAACATGTTCTTAAAGAAATTATGCGAGAAACAACTTTGATTTATTGTTTTGAAGCTGCATTACATAAAAATAAGCGAACATGCAATGTAATTGTAATGCCGGATATCCGCAGGATATCCGGCCGGATATCCGGTATCCGGCGTGTGATGAGCCACCGGATATCCGATATCCGGCAAAATCACTATCCGGTCCATCCCTACTAATTAGGTAGTTGAAGTCAGAGGATAATAAATAGGTTGAATGTCACCAAGTCTGAGCTCCGGCATTCGATGACACGTTCCCGGGAATCAGGCGAACTTGAGCCCCTGGGCTCGGTACAATCTGGCTGGCCGTTCGGCTCTCCTGGCGACGCTCCAACAACATCAAATTATCTTCGACGTCAGCAGCAGCTGTCCCCGGGTTCATTAAACATAATGAGACCGGCCACTAAGAAAATAACTTGTCAACTCTTCACTGGCCAATTTCACTCATGACATTCACGGTCCAGGACTTAGTACTCTTTGTGTTGTTGAAAAACTTTTAAAGACGAAAAACTATTTGAGCTCATTAATTTAAAAGCTATAAAGTGGATTTACAAGCCACTACTGTAAATTCAAGCCAAGCATGGCTAACACCACTAGACGCTCAAGGCTGCCTACGCAGCTACCGTCGTGAGCGCGGCACGCTCAAAGCGACAAGGCGAAAAAGGAAGAGAGAGAGAGCATCGGTAGTGCCCGCTATTTATCGTGCCTATTGCGTCAGCGTACATCCCATGTAATCTCCATAATGCCTTGCTCATTTACATATGAGCCCAGTTGGATTTTCCTCCACTAAACAAACTGACTCCGAACCACGAAAAACTATGCAGCAGCTAAACACAAACAACTCAACTTCATATTTTGATTTGAGATATGGCCGCGATTGGTTTGAAGTGTCCTGCGCCAGCATGATGAATTAAACGTGGGGAGAAGAGGTTCGTACATTACTTTTACTTTAATTTGTACTTTTAATTTTTAATAATACATAGCCCTGTGAGTCTGGGAACAAAAATAAAGGTCTTTAGACCCAACAATTCCCCCCTTCCCAGGCTCTCAGGGCAACAAGTTTTTTTTTTTTTTTTGAAAAAACACATGTGAATTACAATTCTTAAAACTTTGAAAAAACACTTATAAACATTAATTTTAAAACTTCAAAAACACAGTTGAAAAAACACCTTGAAACATTATAAAAAATTTTAAACATATTTACAACAACCTTTAACATTTCATTTGACTTTAGTCCTCTCTTTTCTTGTTATCAAAAATCACCAAAAATCATTTTGCACATTTTTTCTTAAGCTACATTTTGTTAATGGCTTTTGTAAAAATGTCAGCCGAGTTTTCCGCTTTCTACATATTTCAATTCAAATGCATTTTTGTTTAACAAAGTTTCTGACAACATGATACCTGACTGCTACATGCTTGGTTCGATTATTTTCTATGGGAGATTTTGAAAAATCGATGGCAGAAATATTATCACAATTAATTATAGTTTTGTTTAATTTATACCCGGTATTTTAAAATTTGGATATTTCTTTTAAAATTCTTTTTAACCATACCACTTCTTTTGCCGTTTCCCCTAATGCTATTTATTCGGCTTCCATGGTTCGATAACGACACACTTTTTTGTTTAGCTGTCCTCCAAATAAACGGTACCCTATATCATATAACTATAATTCCCCCATCGAAGTTCTGTCATCCCTATTAGCTGCATAGTCAGAATCAGAAAACCCGTTAATTTCAATTTCATTTATAGCACTTAAATTTAATTTATTAGTAACTTCGTGTATTTTAAATATCCCAAAAGTCTTAATAGGCATTCCCAATGTTTTTTTCCCGGATTAGCCTGAAATTGTGAAAGTACATTAACCGCGTAAGAAATGTCTGGTCGGGTTTTCCCTGCTATATAGGACAAACATCCCAATAAGTTGCGAAAAGGCAACCTGTCCATTTCTTGGACTTCATGTTCCGTTTTCGGACAATCTTCCTTAGTTAAAATTGTGCCTTTCGCAATTGGGAGGGTCGAAAATGGGTACTTGTACGAGTCAAAACCCTCACAGATTTTTTTGATGTAAGAATTTTGATGTATAAAAATTTTCCCCCCTATTTCTTCGAATTCCACCCCTAATAAATTTTTAGTTTTTTCTAATTCCTTTATATCATATACCCTGGCCAAATCATCTACCGCCGTCCTAATTATTTTTTCATTTTTTCCAAAAACTAGGATGTCATCAACATAAATTAATAAAAATATTTCTTTGTTACGGGTATAAACACAGTTACTTGTCTTTAATTTTACAAAATTCATTTTTTGGAGTGCTGTGTCGATTTCGACATACCAGTTTCTCCCCGACTGATGTAACCCATATAACGATTTCTTAAGATGACACACAAAATTTTCCCTCTCTTGGTCAATGAAGCCCTGCGGTTGGCGCATATATATTTCTTCCTCTAGGTCTGCGTAAAGGTACGCGTTTTTCACGTCTAATTGAAAATGGTTCCATCCGAGAAATATGACAAAAATTGCAAAAAACACTCTAATTAATATAAAATTTAAAACTGGGGCAAAAACTTCTGTGTAGGATTCGTTAGCTACCTGTTTGTTTCCCATTACTACCAATCTCGATTTAAAGCGTGCAATCTCCCCCTTGTCATTTCTTTTGATATCATACACCCACCGGTTATTGAGGATTGGTTTATTTTTAGGTTTAGGGACTAATTCCCACACCTCCCTCTGTTTTATTACTTTCATTTCCTCTGCCATGGATTGTTTCCATTCCTCGACTTCTGGGGTTTTTATGCACTGGCTATAAGACTGAGGAATTAACACTTCTGTCAGGTTTGCTTCTGGAGTTACCTCATTTTGATTTTCTGACTCGCTATCCTCACTTACTATCTCACCTACCTCCCCTGAAGTTGGGTCTTTAGTGGAAAAATTGAAAAAATTTGGGTCAAAAGGAATGTTGTTATTTTCACAATACTTTTTAGCATCGGGAACTGACCTCAATTTTACCTTATCATCCCCTTTTATACCATAGTATATATCATGCCTATTTTCCTTTTTCCTCTTCACTGCTTTCCGAACCCATTCTATTCTTTTGCTCGGGGCTGGTGAGCCGATATTTTCAGTTTCTCTTTCTGACTCTCGAATCAACTCGAAATTTTTCACTCGAATTTTTTCAACTTATGCTTGGATAGGCCTCTTATGGCAACGCACCCAAATCTACGGATATGTTTCACAGAAGGAATTCTACCGCAGAACAACTCAAATGGGGTTTTTCCCCTACCTTTTAACACTGTACGATTGCGGACGTAGTTAAAGCACATTACAGCCTCTGTCCAAAATTCCTGGGACAACCCGGCTGATTTTAGCATAGTTCTCATGGCACTGGCTAAGGTTAAATTGTATCTTTCTACCATTCCATTTTGTTCTGGTGTATACGTGTTCGTTCGTTCAATCCTAATCCCTTCTTTCCTGAAATGATTCTTAAAATTTTCATTATCAAATTCCCCCCCATTATCTGATTTTACGGCCAAAATTTTCTTCCCCAAGAATCTTTCTACCCGCCTTTGGTAGCGTACAAAATAATCAAAAGCTTCATCCTTGGTTCTAAGGAAAAACACTGTTGCTGTTCTTGAAAAATCATCGATTAAAGAAAAAATGTACCAGTTACCATTAAAACTTTCCTGTGGGAGGGGTCCCATTAAATCCATGCTAATCAATTCAAGAGGGGCCTTTGTATAAGGTCCTGGGATGGGTTTGAACGAACGCCTACGTTTTTTCCCTAACATGCATGGTTCACACCTGCTAACTTTACTGTTACTTATATGTAGGCCATAGACACAATTTTGTTTTTCAGTTTCTAAAATAGTATTACAATTTATATGACAAAATCTATTATGCCACAATTCCAAGTCTAAACCTTTTCCTTCAGATACATTGGCTTGAGGCATATTTTTATCGAACAAAAAACATGATGGTTTTACAAAATAAAGTCTATCCTCCAGGTGAGCAGTGAAAAGTTTAACATTATCCTTATTAAAAACACAAATTTTGCCTGGGTACCATCTGAGTTTGAAACCCATACTGTCGATACTTGACGCTGAGATCAAATTTCTCCTCAGCGATGGAGCAAAATACACTTTATTCAAAGTAATAATTACTGGGCCATTATCTGATATTACTTGAAATTTTATTTTTCCTACTCCCTCAATTTTTCCTTCAGCTCCGCCCACAGCAACTTCTAACTTAGTATTTTTAATTTCTTGAAATTCGCAAAACAAGTTTCTATCTTTCGCGAAATGGAACGTGCTTCCACTATCAAAAAGAAAATCATTATTGCTTAAATTTGCATTAGTATTGTGGGCCTCTACTTCATTTATTGTACAGAGCATAGCTGCTTGAGGAATATTTTTCTTTTGGGAGTTCTGATTTCTTTGGGGGTTCCATTTTTTATTTTTGCTCCAACACTGATTAGAAATGTGGCCTTTTTTGCCACACGAAAAACAGACTCTACTTTTAAAGCCTGAACCTCTCCTCTCCACGTTAGGTTTCTTTTGAGTCAAAAAAGTACTTCCCCCCGATGTTAGATTCTCAGATTCATCCCCCAAAAATTTATTCCTACCCTCCTCAGCGAGTAGTTCTTCCAAAACTTTTGAAAAAGTAAACTTTGATTCGTCCCACCTGTAAATTGTCTGAACAATACTTCTAAAGTTTTGACCAAGGTTTCTAATCAATTGAAAAGCTTTAAGTTTTTCATCCATTTTATAATTCGCGTCCTCTAGCTGGCGCAGAATACTTTTTAACCTTGCGGCAAACATACCAACTGACTCATCTTCATTTATACGAGTTGAAAAAAATTGTTCCCATAATGTAGCAATCCTGGCTAAAGATGGGGGTTCAAAATTTAATTTTAAAGCATTCCAAATTTCGTGGGGATCATCCAAATCATTGATTAAATGCTTAATATCTTCCTCCACGTTAAGGTAGATAATTGCCATTGCCTGGCCCCGTTTTTTCTTTTCATCGGCTGTTGCCGTTTCCCCCAATTTCGTCTGGGTATTCTCCCAAAGATCTCTTTCTATTAGAATCATTTTCATATTACGACACCAGGATTGCCAATTTTGGGTATTTAGCTTTACAATTATTCGATAATCCCTATCCATATTTCTGGAAACAGAAAAACTTGCTCTTCAAAAAAACGGACACTTGACCTAATAGCTTCTGCTACTTGACGCTCTGCTACCACTGTTGGCTTTGATTACCACAATAGGGTTTAATTTAAATTTAGTTTAAAGTCTCTAGGAGACAAAACTAAGTTAAAGCCATGAAAAATTAAATGCGCCGTGAAGTGTCCGTGGAAGAGACAAGTTAAAAGACAATATTTCCAAAAATACTTAAGTTTATTATTTCTCAAAACATATGAATTAAAGTTAAAGTTAAAGTTCTAAAAATCAATTCAAAAAAAAGCTGCCTAATTAGGTAGTTGAAGTCAGAGGATAATAAAATAGGTTGAATGTCACCAAGTCTGAGCTCCGGCATTCGATGACACGTTCCCGGGAATCAGGCGAACTTGAGCCCCTGGCTCGGTACAATCTGGCTGGCCCGTTCGGTCTCCTGGCGACGCTCCAACACATCAATTATCTTCGACGTCAGCAGCAGCTGTCCCCGGGTTCATTAAACATAATGAGACCCGGCCACTAAGAAAAAATAACTTGCCACTCTTCACCTGGCCAATTTCACTCATGACATCACGGTCCAGGACTTAGTACTTTTTGCTGTTGTTGAAAAAAACTTTTAAAGACGAAAACTATTATGAGCTCATTAATTTAAAAGCTATAAAGTGGATTTACAAGCCACTACTGTAAATTCAAGCCAAGCATGGCTAACACCACTAGACGCTCAAGGCTGCCTACGCAGCTACCGTCGTGAGCGCGGCACGCTCGAAGCGACAAGGCGAAAAAGGAAGAGAAAGAGAGCATCGGTAGTGCCCGCTATTTATCGTGCCTATTGCGTCAGCGTACATCACATGTAATCTCCATAATGCCTTGCTCATTTACATATGAGCCCAGTTGGATTTTCCTCCACTAAACAACTGACTCCGAACCACGAAAACTATGCAGCAGCTAAACACAAACAACTCAACACTTATGTTTTGATTTGGAAGATGGCCACGATTGGTTTGAAGTGTGCTGGCCAGCATGATGAATTAAACGTGGGGAGAAGAGGTTCGTACATTACTTTTACTTTAATTTGTACTTTTAATTTTTAATAATACATAGCCCTGTGAGTCTGGGAACAAAAATAAAGGTCTTTAGACCCAACAGTCTGGGTGCTTATTAATACAGCATAGCTCTAAAATCTTTGTTTTTAACTTATTTCAAATGAAATAGGTGAGCCTTAAATTGATAATTCATTGTTAATCGTAATACTCATATTTATATGTGTTTGAATTCATCAATTTGTATGCTTAAAGGCTTCTCTCTATTACTCTATCTGTTCTAAATTGAAAGAAAATGACCATTTTGAGACAAAGAATTTAAATTTTGAGCTTTCAGGATTTTTTAAAAAATTCAAAACCCCACCTATGTGAATTCTAGTGCATCAAGGAACTTATTTGCCAAGTTTGAGGAAAATCCGACAAAAACTATGGATTTGTATCAGGAACAAACATGCATACATCCATTTTTATATACTGTCGGCCCCGCTTAAACGAATACTGTCGGTTCCAAGAAATATGATTTGATTAAACGGGGTATTCGATTAAGCGGGGATCTTTAACATTAGTCTATGGCTTTGGTTCTGAGATATTTTATTCCTATAAGCATGGTATTCGTTTATCCGTTACCCGATTAAGCGGGGATGACAGTATATAGATTAAAGAAGTTAAAAATAAAATTGCATGCTATGAGCTAAGAGATGTAATACGTTACAGAGTAGGGGTGAAAGCTTTTTGTTGTTTTACAGATTTTGAATTGGAGGTTTAAAAAGAAAACCTCCAATTGATATAAAACAGCAAGATAAGAGTTAAAAATTCATAAATTATCAGTAAGTGGGTTGATTCTGGGACTTTGAGAATTCTTTTCTTATTAACCCATTAACCACTGGTGTTGCGTTGACGCAACGGTCATTATAAAAAATCATAAAAAGTTCGCTATTTAACTAATTTTTGTATCGATTTTAGTTTTAGGTTTAAAAACAACAACAGAAACATGTTTCATAAGAAAAATTGACTCAAAAATTTTTTTATGTGTACTAAAAATTGTGGTTCTAACATAGTTTTTTTTGCTCAAAATTGTGATCTATTTTTCAATCAAAAGAGTTAGAAATGAAAAAAAGTTTGGGTTTATATGTGAAATACTCTTAGTCAAGGTCACTTTTACAAAAAATTTCCACTCAGAAACTGATTCTGTAGGGGAGGGAAGAAAAGCAAAAGCAGGTGTTGCGTGAGCGCATCCTCAGCGGAAAAGGGGTAGTCAGCTTCCGAAATCATAGATTTCATTTTTATTCTGTGCGTTTTGACTCTGCAAGCTTTTTTTTTCGTCTCCGCCTTTTGAAATGACCAGAACGAGATATCTTAGTTAAAGAACCATTAGAACAGATTTTTTGAAAAAAAAAAAAACATTAATAAATAAAAACTCTGATGCTAATGATTTGAGGTTCTACATACGGTAAAATTGAGCCTGTAAAAATCGTTTCTCGCTACTCTAGAATTCAGAAGAAAAGGTTTCTGTTCTTCAGCCTTGTTTCATTGAGCTATGTAACATGATAATTGGTAATGTTGATTTGTGCGATAGTCAAGTTTCAAATTATAGAATTGTAGACCGAGAGAAAAAGCGATTTTTCGATGTTGCACAAACAAATGCTTGGACACTTTCAAGGCTAACTTTCAGGGCTAAAGAAGGAAACATAGAAAGTCACTGTTGGATTTTAGACGAGAGGTTGTACTTAGTGTTTTACAGCCCCCCTCCCCCCACATTGATAAATATACACAGAAGAAAAGTTCAGCTACAGGACGGCCAAGCAAAATTCAGTTTACCAATGCCAGTTCCTCAGGGGCATTTTACAGCAAGGTTTACAAATAACAAAAGGCTACGGTGCAAGTATTGCCACTGCGTTGTTGTTTCTGAAACCACTCGAGTACCCGAGACAGATCTACCCGACTTAAGGCGGAAAAAGAACTTCTGTTTTTACGAGCACCATTAAGTTGGAAGTCCGATTTAGCTTCGACCGCTCTGTTCTTTTGAACCAGACCAAGGGCCGAGCAAATCCCTGGTCTAGTACCGCCAGAGGTATCGTTTCACTTGGAGGACTTTGTGACCATGACCATTATTTTAAGTCG
>JAXGGA010014995.1:0-30451 GCA_038373865.1 Uloborus plumipes | reverse complement strand
CGATCCCCCACTACAATTCGACCCGACTTACGCGAAACGGCTATAACGCGAGTTTTTCTTGAGAAAAGAATTTTCCAAACAACGCGAATTCATCTCATGCAACGCGACATTTTCAGAAAGAAAACGCTGGGTACAGGGCTTTGACTAGGTTATAGATTAATTATTAGTTTCATTTCATAATGGACTTAGAAAAATTTAGCACTCCTGAAAGCGGAGTTCCTATTCCGTGAGAGTCTGAATATCGCTTTGACTCAGCGTATCCAAGAAACCATGCTGTAATAACGTAAAAAATGGTACTATACAGTTGTACAATCCCTCCCATGCGCTCGGCCCCTCATGTAGAGAAATGAATTAATTCTAAGTCTCTCCATAGAAGGAGAGACAGTGCTTGATAGTAGAGAAACATTTAGTAATTCATCGGCCGATCGATGAATTTTATTTTTTAAAGTTTCTTTTTTGTTTACTACTGGTAGCTAAAAAAAATATTTTTGGTAGTTTATTTTTTTTTTGTGGATTTAAAATATACCGATACATGTTGTCTTTTACATGTTGACAAAATTTACAAAATGAGACAGAAAGATCATTAAAACAAAAAAAAACATAAATTCACAGCTCTCATTCATTGTTTCCGTTTGAAGCATCCCAATCACGAAAGCGAAAAAGCTTTTAATCAACTTCAAAGCCCATCAGCAGGTGGCACTGCATGCTACATACAAGGGGCTCTAATACTGAGAGGAGCGTTAACTCGGCCAAGGCTTCACTAGATAGCGTTTTATACAGGCTGCTTCATTTCATCAAAATCTTTGAACGGATGCATGTCGCCTAGCGACATCTATCGAATTTTGTGGTAACTAACATTATAAACAAATCAGATAATAAAAGACAAAATTAAAATTTAATTTGTTGGCGACAATTTTACAATTTGGCATTCAATTCTATTTTATTATATTTTAACGTCATTTAATAGCTTGTTCGATTTGCTGGTTTATTCTGCATCTTAACGGCTTGTTTTAATTAGTTAGCGAATTATTTTTCATTTTAATTGATTCTAATTATAATTAAACTATGAAACGACACTGGCACCGCAGAGCGATAAATGGCGATTTTGGAACGATAGTTCCATCAAAACTTTTGATGAGTTTAGATTGTCAAATTAATTTGTTTGGCGCGTTTTTTAACAAGAATTCTCACATTATTTCGCAGCTTTTTTTTCAGTTGGCCCATTATTTTACTTTCAAGTATTAAACGTATGTGTGAAATTAGAAACAAAAAAGGGAAGATTTCGGTGATTGGAAATCTGGTTATCTTTCCCTATTGGCGTTAAATCTTTGTGGCCAATTTATGAGCGAGGGAAATACTTCCTTCGCAAACATAAACTAAAGAGCAGCAAAATAAAGTAATTATCGCCAAAAATTTGGCAACCACACCAGATTCCCAATTATCGAAATATTATCAATGTGTGAAATTTAACATAAAAAGAACATTACCTTTTAATGTTGTGTAAATGAAAAAAAAAATTACATTTGGTCGTCGTAATATTGTAGTTTTGTTTATTTTTTTCGTACTTGTATTGCTCTTTAGTACTAAGCGATTATATATGCTCATTTCGTTGTTACTAAAGAAATTAATATGTTTTGTTGTCAATCGTCTTTCCGTTGAACATCAATCGCTTCATTGCAGGGCATTCATTCTGGGGCATCAAAAGAAAATGTCTCTGCGAATAGATTCGCCATTTATCGCTCTGATGGGTCAACGCTATCAAAATGAACATCTGAGCTTTTTCGTAGCAATTAAGATCGTGTGAGCAACAATAATGAAACTAAATAGTAAATAGAACAATCTTATTTCATTGCTACATTTTTATTTATCGGCTGCGAATTTAAGCGTATATTTTATTAATGCAGAGATGTCAAAATTGAACGCCATTGCTATATGTTGCTAATTCGAAGAAAGTAAACAATGAATGAATGTCGTATGACTGAATCATGAGTTGCGACCAACTTTACCTGAAAAGGGAATTTATTTCCCCTAAAAAGCAGTACTAATAAGGCCTTCGGCATCAATTCACTCTGTACTCCACTTCAGTAAACTATATCAATATTTTTTAACCCTTAAAGATAGGATGAACATCACTTTTTACAGCAGAAACAATGTGCTAATAAATGTAAACAAACACATCGTTCAGCGCTCTCTAGCGGGCAAATCTTTACCATTGATGTTTTGAGTAATGAAGCAGCCTGTATAAAACGCTATCTAGTGAAGCCTTGACTCGGCAGTCCGTTTTTTGCTCAAGCGAGTATGGCAAAAGGACTTTTCTTTTCGTATTTAAACTCAAGTTTTATTCTATATTTTTTTGCTATGCATTTTTTTAGTAAAAAAAATCCTTGAATCTTTGGTGATAAAACTATAAGACAAATTGTTTATATGCACGTAAAAGTATGAAGTTTATATTTATCACTTTTAAAATAAAGTTAAGTCCCACCCGGATACCACTACAACTCGACCCGACTTACGCGAAACGGCTATAACGCGAGTTTTTCTTGAGAAACGAATTTTCCAAACAACGCGAATTCATCTCATGCAACGCGACATTTTTAGAAATGAAACGCTGGGTACTGGGCTTTGACTAGGTTATAGATCAAATATTAGTTTCATGATGGACTTCGAAAAATTTAGCACCCCTGAAAGCGGAAGTTCCTATATCGTGAGAGTCTGAATATCGCTTTGACTTAGCGTATCCAAGACACCATTCCGTAATTACGTAAATATGGTACTATTTGGTTAACTATACAGTTCTACACTCCCTCCGATGCGTTCGGCCCCTCACGAAGAGAAATGAATTAACTCGAAGGGGAGACTGCATGCAAGATTCCTTGGTAATTTTTCTACGCAATAGGTTGATAGCCAAATTTTAATTTTTAACGTTTCTTCTTTATTTACTACTGGTTGCTAAAAAAAAAAAAATACTTTTTTAGTTATTTTTTGTGGAATTTAAATATACCGATACATGTTTTTACACGTTGACAAAATTTACAAAATGAGGCAGAGAAACAGGGATGTCATTTCAAATTTTTTCAGGGGGGGGGGGGGGCAAAGAGCAAAAACACAACACAATTGAACCAGAAAACAACAAAAACCACGCCGACTTATGTGTAATACATTGGTTTCTCAAAGGCAGGGGGATTGATCCCCCTGCTCCCCCTAAGTGACAGGCCTCGGCAGAAAGATCATAAACAAAGAAAAAAAAAAAAAATAAATTCACAGTTCTCATTCATTGTTTCCGTTTGAAGCATCCAATCACGAAAGCGAAAAAGGTTTTAATCAACTTCAAGCCCATCAGCAGGTGGCACTGCATGCTACATACAAGGGGCTCTAATACTGAGAGGAGCGTTAACTCGGCAGTCCGTTTTTTGCTCAAGCGAGTACGGCAAAAGGATTTTTCTTTTCGTATTTAAACTCAAGTTTTATTCAATATATTTTTGCTATGCATTTTTTTAGTAAGAAATCCTTGCATCCTTTGATGATAAAACTATAAGACAAATTGTTTATATGCACGTAAAAGTATGAAGTTTATATTTAACACTTTTAAAATAGAGTTAAGTCATCATATTCGGCAAAAAAGATAGTTGTGTGTGAATTTCAGAACTTAAATATGCCCCCCCCCCCACCCACCCATTTTTATTGAGAGCATATTAATTTAACAAATGTTTAACATTTTAAATAAATTTTTAAGTTCAGTTTTCTATACAATCTCTCACAAAACGTAAAAATTAACTTTGTAGAAATTAAAGATTAAACTTGATGAAAACGTAGATTTTTTTTTATTAACAAATTTTTAAGTGTTACTAAGCTATATATATAGTTATTTCTTTTTATTTATTTAAAAAATATATACATGAAGTGGATTAAAGGATTTTAAAATAAAAATACTTTACTTATTAACATACAAAGTTCTGATGACACAACTTTCAATACAAAGTCAAAGAAAAAATTATTTTAAATTATATTTTTTGTAATTATTTGAAAATTATAAGCATATAAATGAAAAGGGAAAATTTATTTTTAAATGGAAAGTTTCCTGCGTGTCTGCAAACAAATATTTTGAAACATTATTTAATGTCGGCGGCGTAAAGCTCAGAACAAGAAAAAAAATGAGGGAGTGGAACTCGCTATTTCGAAGAGAGATTTTGCCGATGCCGATTTTCAGGGGCGGTCTCCTCACTACAGACCGGGCGGGCCGAGCCCACCCAGAAAAATCGGAAGAAAAACAAATACATGATTAAAACACATCGTTTTGTATTTCAGTTCAAAAAAATATTTATAGGGTACAGAACATAGTTTAAGCCTGCAGCCCCCCCCCCCCCACCCCCCCTGCACATAGCTAACGCAGCACAAGAAAGGTATCAAATTCCATCAATTTTAGCGCTTCGCGCTGCTGTTAGAACGAGCTTGAGGGCCAGCTGGCAGAGGTGTATCCACTTTACCACGGAATGGCGTGGCTATGGATCAGGTCGGCGGAGCATCTCGGTTTCTACTACTAGTGCGCATTTCTACTGCGCATGAACGAGTGTGCAAGATTAGAGTAAGAAAATATATTACCATACGCCAAACTGGCGATAAAGTTAATTCTGTGGAATAAGACAAGATTGTCGAAAAAAACCAATCAGGGGGTTTGACGGCGCAATAAATCCTCTTATTTAACACAATTATAGCATAGGTTGAAGTTAAAATGTATAAACGGAGGAATATAGTTAATAACGCAGTTAATACAGGTGTTTAGCTACATAAATAGTGTGATGAACTTTAAAAGTACAGTTGAAAATTTAAATTGAGCACTTTACATAAAACATTATCCTTCATTTCTGGATTTTAACTAGCAAATAATAGTTTGCGAAGGCAAATCTTGTATTCTGTGTACAGAAATTGTGTATTTTAATTCAATTACTAGTATTTTCAGTGTATATCTGAATTAATTTGGAATAAGTTAAATCACCAAAAGTTTGGAACTTTTTTTCGAGCTTGTAATTTCTAATTTTTGAAGTCGTGTTCGAATGGAGGACATTAACCCAAAAGCACCCCGAACTTAAATTTTTTCGGAGGGCGGAAGTTCTTAATTTGTCGAATGTAACTCCAAGTTTTGCCAAATGGTAAAATACAGGAATGCCCCCATAAATAGAACTAACAAACACGTACATTCGAGTTTTTAAAATTTTCAATTATGTCCTCAAATTTGCTGAATAATTGAAATTTTAAGAGGTCACAGTGACCTCCCGTGACTTTCCGTCGAGGTACTATTGGGCTCACCGCAAGTCTGGAAATCAAACTTCAAGTTTTTCCGGAAAATCAGGTTAGTGTGAGAAATTTCCATTCCTAGTAAAGTTACTCCGCTGAGACCCAAGGGATATCTGCTAAAATAGTTAAATTGTTTTACATGTAGCTAGGTAGGTGGCGCTGACAACCGAAAATGCTTATCTCATTCATTTTGTCCCGTTATTTTACTTACTCCCATATTCCACACATAAAATGATATAAACGAAGCAGTCAGTTAGGACAGTGCAGCAAGTGTTGAAGCAAAACCAGTGGAAAATGTTTTCCTGAATATTCATATTTTATGTTGCATGTATAAAAATTATTGTTTTGCTATATGAATATCAATCAGACGACAAAATGAAGTAGCTAAACATACAGCGCGTCCAAAAAAAAAAAATGACCCACTTTGAACATGTGGGAGGAAAACACGATTTGCGATAAAAGGTTTCTTTTGCAGCTTTTTTTTATCGGAGAACCATTACCTTTTGAAAAGTGCATTGCGCTCAAATAGTTAAAAATATCACTGCTAGAGGGTACTAGCTGCCAATAACACTAACAGATTACCGACTAATCGGCCAATGAAGCAGTAGAGTGGATTCGTGATCATTATTATCATTTTTGATACCACTAATTTCTTTATCTCTTCTTTTCTTTTCACTACTTGGATTTTAGAAATATTTACTACTTTATTTCTGAGAGACTTTTTGTTTTTCTCTCTTTTCCTAATTCACAAACGAGTTTTAATTCTGCAGGAGTCATGACATCGCAGATTTCCCCTTTCATAAAATCAGTCAGAAACTCTTATTGCAGTTCATATGAAAAAAGTTAAATGCTCTGTGACTGCGATTTTCCCGATGTCAGAACTGAGTTGGAAATGCCTGTGGTCAAACTAAACCACCACTTAGATTTCTTACGTTAGCAAACGTCACTAAACGTAAAAATTACCTTTTTAGAAATTAAAGATTAAAAAATTGAAATAAACTTAGATTTTTTTTTAATTAACAAATTTTTAAACTTGTATATAAGAATGTACTTTAAGTGTTACTATAAGCTATATATATAGTTATTTATATACAAATGAAAAGGGAAAATTTATTTTTAAATGGAAAGTTTCCTGCTTGTCTGCTACCAAATATTCTGAAACATTATTTGATGTCGGCAGCGTAAAGCTCTGAAAAAGAAAAAAAAAAGGGGGGGGGGGTAGAACTCGCTATTTCCAAGAGAGCTTTTGCCGATTGCTAAGAAATAAAGTATAAACTTTTCTAGAAGCTCTAAGGCGAGATACGATTTCCGTCTAAACTTCCACCTCAGCCTTTGTTAATTCCAGCCGTCAACAGAGATAAAAAATTGAATCAAGCAAGTTTTACTGTACTAACGACAACTCATAACACTGCTCATGAAGGACGAGCAGTGTTTTCAAGAATGCTGTAGTATTTCCCTGGTAAGTGAAAGGACAAAACAGAGTTCTTTTTGTTATATTTTTATTACGGAAATGTTCAACTGGTAGACATTTCTGTTCCCATCCTCCTTTCTTTTACAATGGACGTTAACTTAGTTCAGAATTTCTTGAGAAAATTACGTTTCGCACAAATGACTCCATAGATTTTCTTCTTCGAAAAGAGTGATTAATAATGTTGAAGTATTTCAGAAAATTGTAATTCATCATTAAATATTTTTTACAAGGATCCGTAAAAGATCCGTATCAACGGATCGGATGGAAGACAACAAGTAGATCTTTCTTCCATCAAGCAATGTCTGCAAATGTCAATTTGACGTTGGAAAAAAGAAAAACAGAGTGTTTCGAAATTTAATTGTTGGGAAAATATCCAACTCGGGGATGCTGTGGAAAGAACTATTCTTAGCCTTCCAGCTACCCCATTGGTTGAGTCAATTTAGGATGAGGCCTCATTCAACGCATGCGCTCCTCTTAGCAGCATCTTCGGGAAATATACACTGGCGGAAAAAAAAATCCCAACACCAAGAAAAAATTGCCGTAGAGTAATGAAATTTGGGTAATGCAATTGTCTAGTTAACATGTTTAATTGATTAAATGTACAAGATCACTGGCTAATTTAAGCTCAAGAAAATGCTGTGCAAATGTGAAATTATGTTAATTTAATAGAGGGTGTAACCTCTAGAATTTTGAAGGCAAACGTGCATGCATTATGTCATACAGGTGCCGAATGTCACTTTGTGGTATGGAGTGCCATTCTTGTTGCACTTGCTGTGTCAATACTAGGACCGTCATTGCTGACTGTGGATGATGCTCGAGGTGCCATCCCATGATATCCCATACGTTATCAATTGGAGACAGACCTGGTGATTTTGCAGGTCATGGTAACATGTCAGCGCTTTGTGGAGCACATTGCGTTACAGCAGCGATGTGAGAGCGAGCGTTATCCGGTTGGAAAACGCTCCCTTGAATGCTACTCAAGAAGGGCTGTTCTACTGGTTAAACTAACAGACTGACGACAAATTTTCAGTCAGTGAGTTTGGGATAACCACAAGAATGCCCCTGCTGTCGTAGGAAATTGCTCCAGAGACCATAACTCCAGGTGTGAGTCCTGTGTGTCTAGGCCGTAGACCGTTTGGATGCAGGCGGTCCCCTGGCCTCCTTCTGACCAATATACAGCCACCACTGGCACTAATTCAGAATCTGTTTTCATCAAAAATTACAACAGATCTCCACTCCGACCTACAGTGATCTCTGTCGTGGCACCACTGCCGTCGGAAAAGGCAATGGTTTGCAGTCAATGGAATACCGGCTACAGGCTGCCTGGCTCGGAGCTGTCCTTCAAGTAAACAGTTTCTTACCGTTCCTTGGGTCACGACGGTACCAACTGCAGCTCGAATGTCAACCGCAGATGCAGTACGATGCGCCACAGTCGTACGCAAGATTCGGCGATCTTCCTTCTCAGTCGTGCCACGTGGCAGCTCGGAACTCGATCTTCTTGAGGTAGTACCATCCCTTGACCATAGCTTCCTATAATCTTGCATGGTGGAAACATTCCACCCCAAGTCTTTCTGCAATATCGCGAAATGAAAATCCACCTTCTCGTAGCCAATTCGTACGACCTCGTTTAAACTCGGTGAGCTGTTGATAATGGCTTCTTCGTCTTCTTAAAAGGTATTCCTAGCTAACATGAACGCAATTCGTCCAATTTCACGGAAAAATAATACGAGCTTCACAACACGCTTTTAAAACAAGCCTTATTTGCATGTTCTGGGTGACGCCAGCTGCGCCACACTTATACACGGAACACGAAATTTCAATCGATGTCATCTTTCAGTTGTATAAACACGCCTACCAAATTTCGTTTATCTAATACAAGTCTTTCTTGGTGTTGGGATTTTTTTTTCCGCCAGTGTACTTATACGGATTCCAACTGCTATAGCGACAAAAGAAGAGAAAAAATACACGAGTACTAATACGAAACTGAGAATTATTTTAAAAATCAGAGCATTTTAGCATTCGATCCGGTATTTTCCATTTCAGAAATCGAAATTTTCTTCAAAATTTCACAGGATTTCCAGATTGAAATATTTTTATGGTGTTGGAGTTGGAGCATCCCTGAATGCATCTTTTTTTTTTCCCTTCTTTTTTTTTTTGGTCCACTCTGGGTGTCACCCCTAAACAGGTGACACCCGTTAAGGGGTCAGGGGGGGGGGACCCGGAAGGGTAACACCTGGGACGGACCGGGTGCGGATTACACATAATACCGGGGCGGTATTATATACAATCGGGGCGGATTATACAGGGTGTCCACTCCAATCGTAGACCAATAGCTAATTTCTAAACCGTTAAAGATAAGCATATAGTTTATTTAGGAAAAAATCTCCAAATTACGAAAGGAATTTTGGGTCTATTCAATGTTTTTCAAAAAATCAAATTTTGAAAGAGTTACGAAATTTAAATTTTTATACAGCCCCCCAGTCCTATCAATCATATTTAGTAAAACATTCTTGACACTGTAACGTTTATAACTAAAAAAAAATCACTCTTCTACCACAAAAATTGACCGAGTTATGACGTTTTGAAAAATCAAGATTTTGCATTATTTCATGACGTCATCGAGAGATCGCTTAAGGGACCGTATGCGAAATCCTTCAAAATCTTGATTTTTCAAAACGTCATAACTCGGTCAATTTTTGTGGTAGAAGAGTGATTTTTTTTTAGTTTTAAACGTTACAGTGTCAAGAATGTTTTACTAAATATGAATGATAGGACTGGGGGGCTGTATAAAAATTTAATTTTCGTAACTCTTTCAAAATTTGATTTTTTGAAAAACATTGAATGGACCCAAAATTCCTTTCGTAATTTGGAGATTTTTTCCTAAATAAACTCTATGATTATCTCTAACGGTTTAGAAATTAGCTATTGGTCCACGATTGGAGTGGACACCCTGTATATAAAAAAATGTGAAAAAGTTTCTGCTCAACTTCAAAGCGCGGCAGGAGGTTGCGCTGCATGCTACCTGCAAATTAGTGGTCATTCTTCATTTTTTCTCAGCATTGTCATAGGCGGATTTAGACTGAATTCCGGGGGTGCAGCAAAACAAGGGACCTGTGCATGTGGGGCATTCCCAGGACAAGCAGGTAGTTCTGGGTAGAGCCGCTATATAGACAGGCCGACGCATCAAGATTAAGTTTCACCACTTTGGATCCAATTCCTTAACTTTTACTTTTAAATTTTCATTGTTGCGGAGTAGGGTTACCAGAAAAAAGTTTTGGCACATTGCTAAGCTTTGCCAAATCCACATGCCGCTAATAATTGCTCACAGTGAAAAATTACCAAAACGCGATTACTGGCCAGAAAAGACAACCACTCAAACACACAAACACGCGCTGGATCCAAAGTGGTGAAACTTAATCTTGATGCGCCGGCTCGTATATATAGGGGCCTTAGTTCTGGGCCCTCTTTCGCAAAATTTTGTAAATTTAACTGAAAAATGCTGGCTTTTTTTTTTTTTTTTTTATTTCGGAACAGATTTTACTGGAAGAAGTATACATTACTATTGTTACATCTGCGTAGCACATTTTTCTTATAATTTGTGGGCGGTTGTCTACCTGGTATCTTTAAAATATTGAAGTGGTGACATCTTGGAAGAAAAGCTTATATTAAAGAGGTTTATTGACACTATTTACATTTTAAAGGAAAATTCTTACGGAAATGGTCAAAAAGTTTTGCAGTCTACTTCATATCGAAATTTTCAAATCTTATTCTATTTTTTCATTGTTGCCAAACTCAATTTTTGTCTCCTCGAGATGAAAATCGTGATTATGTCTTATTTTCAAGGCTTATCTTCATCATCAATAACATGTTCATTTTTTTTCGTTGTTAGCCATAGTTGTTTTAAATTAATGATACATCAATAAATACCGAATTGCGTAAAAAACAATTATTCTAGAATGAAGCGCTGAATAATAATTTTACTTGCATGTAATTTGCTACCTTTTTTTTTTTTTTTTCCAAATGGATAAATATACTGTTATTCTTTATTCGTGGTAGAGTCCTATTTCATTCGCACTGGCAATGTGCAGTAATTTTCACGGATCATATAATAAACTGTATATTATTGTATTTTTGACATTGAAGTAAATTAAATTTCATGTGTCACAATGAAAAAAACAAATGTTATTATCCAAACTATGCTTCCTGGTGAAATAAGTTTAGTTTTAATATTTTTCAGAACCCAATTAAAATTGTTAGGGTTGCGGCGCACCCCCTGGCACCCCCGTAAATCCATCTATGATCATTGTGCTTGCATGCGCGCTAGGGTGCAAAACATTTTTTTTTTTAATAAATCCTTAGTTTTATTTTGATGAAAAGTTGCCCTAACAGACTCACGAACATCACAAAAATGTATTCAAAGAAAAGAAAATTGTCTGGTCTTCCCTCCTGTACGAAAAAAAAATTCTGCCAAAAATTATTTTTTTCCACATTCTTCCTTGAGGAAGTTTTTTAAAAAAAATTTCAATTTCATGAACGTTCACTATGAAGTTAAATGTTGTTGTTTGAAAAAAGTTTTGCTCTTCGACACATTAAGGCCCCAGCATAGTAATGAAAAAGAGTGATTTTAAAAGGGTAATTGGATAAAAATCGGATAAAAAATATGAGGCAAGGCTCAAAATACTGCCGCGATCGACTTAAAATGGGTCGAGGTAGACCGGTCGATTGCGATCGACGGGGTTGCCTATCGCTGTACTACATTATTGGATACACGCTAAAAATCTTTTCAATAAACTAACTAGTAAATATCGGGCTACGTGGTGCACATTGTCGGCAAAAATCACATCTGCAAACCAAATTTCGTGCTTCTAACCAAGAAACAATACGATAGGGTATTAATGAAAAATTTTCAAAGGAGTAGCAATTGAAAGAGCATTGCGAAACATGTTTCTGGACGCATGCATTTTTGCCCTCGTAACCCGCTATTGAAATAGGAGGTTTGCCGAGATTTTAAAGAAAAGTCGCCGAATTTAGCGAGTTTCATGGAATAAAGGCAGACGTCTTTCACGTAATTTGTAGATAGATGTCCTGTACAGGAAGACGGTGAAATTGTGTGATTCATTTCTCGTCAAGTCTTTAAGTTTGCCGCTTTTCTTAAAATTTCGCCAGGCTTTAAGACTTTATTTCTCGATAACGGACGGACGAGGGCAAATATTTTCTGCGTCAAAAATACGTCTTGTCTTGAGACCCTCTTTTGATTGGTGCCCATTTGAACTTTTCCATTCAATTGCATCATTAGTTGGTTGCAGTCATTACATTTCATACCTCTATGTCGTTGCATTATGCTTCAAGGTGAAGATTTTTGAATTTCTGATAATTTTATTGCTTTCTGATACTTTTTCGTTATATATTTGAATATGAAAGAGATCAGAATAGCGAAGCCTAACTTTTGCTTTGTTATTAAATTTAGAAAATGATTCATTTCTTAATTCAAAAGGAGCCATTTTGAATTTTTTGGCGATTGTTGAGACATTGGCTGTGTGGAATTGCTGATGCAGGATTCTGGGACAGCCGTGCTGAGTGCGTTGCCTCCAGACTTAAGACACAGCCACTCCTTCCACTGGAGTAAATTTGCTAACCTATGAAAGTACTGTCGCTCCTTCAGTCGGAGTACATCTGAAAAACATCGAAATATGCCGATTTACTAATTGGCACATCCATGCATATGGCAAAACTCAAGGGGATTGTCTGATGATTCCGATCATTATCTCCTTCGACTAGGTGCTCTGCATGAATGAGAAAAGATTGGTCGTCCGACAGCCCCACCTGGGACACATGGATGAAGAAAATGAACACATTGGCGGAGGATCATTCTGATGAAATTTCCGCTGGATGACAAGGGTAATAAACCCTAATTTTATACCTCTACGGGAGTACCCGAACATGTCCAACTTGCCAGGCAAAGCCCCTCCCTAATTTTAAGGGCGCGCTGTGCCCTATCAAAAAAAGAAAAAACTACTGATGACGCACTTTCAAAGCCTTATTGTGGTTGGTAATAAGTTCAACGCTCTTAGCTAGAGTGAGGAGAACTCCAATGACTTGTCTAACCTAGACATGGATACCTACGAGGAGGTCGATGCACCCATCCCTCCTCCCAATTCAATTCTCGCAGTACATCCAAAGGAGTATAAAGACTTTGTTACTGGGCTTAAAGCCGAGACCCAAACATAGTTTAAAGTCAGGGGTCTCGGGGGAATTTGCCAGGATTTTCCCGGCCACTTCTGATGACCACAGAGTCATTTCGGAGTACCTACTTCGCACTAATGTACAACACTATGTACAGCTCGCCAAAAATAACAGACCATTCAAAATTGTTGTCAAGGGGTCCATTGACAACGGATGAGGACGATTTAAAATGGGCTCTAGAAGAACTTGGTTACGGGGTCAGAAAGGTTGCCCAACTTGTTCGAAAAACCGACGAAAGCTGGATTTGCATACATACATCCATTTTTATATATTTGATTTTTTTTAAAACTTTTTATTTACCCCTTTATATCCCAAATTAACAAGGAATTTGTAGATATTTTTTGGGTTTTTTAGTTGAAAATACATCAAACAACATGTATACCAAGTATAAAAATTTGAAAATCAGTAGGGTCTAAGGCCCCCTACGCCTGGGGTCCCTAAGATAACAGCTTCCGTTTGCATAAGTACCATCTGTTGGCCTCTCAAAGAACAAGGAGTATTACTCAGGGCCGTATCCAGAGGGGGGAGGGGGGCCGCCCCGAAAGGTTTTGTAATGGAAAACAGAAAAAGTTTTCTTTTTTTTTAAATTTAAAATGGCAAATAATAATAATAATAATAATAATAATAATAATAATAATAATAATAATAAATAAACAAAAAATGAGGATTTTTCTTCTTATTTTTTTAACCCCTTCCAGGCTCATTTTATTTCAGGATTACGGATCAAAAATGTCAATTTTTTTATGCTTATTTTCATACATACATATCTTTTTAAACATAATAGCATCATTCGCATGCAACATTTCCGAAAAATAAATGTAAAAATATCTATTTAAATAAATGAGTAATAAATGAGTATTTACCTGTAAATTTGGCTTACTGTATGGCAGAAATCATTATACTTTGGAGTTGGCGCTTACTCTTATCTTAAATCTACAGCTCAAAACACTGTATAGTTATGTTATCTAGTAGCAACAATCTATATCTATAAAAATGAGTGTATGTATATATATATACTTGTTCTCTATACAAATCCACAGTTTGCGTCAGATTTTCATCAAACTTGACACAGAGGTTCCTTGATGCCCTAGAATTCTCATAGGCGGGGTCTTGAAATTTTAAAAAATCTAAAAAGCTCAAATTTAAATTTTTTGTCAAAAAATGACCCTTTTATAGGAATCTAGCCTATTTATATTGTAATCGAGATAGGCCTTTTAGTATTCAAATTGATGAAATTTAAGATTTTTAAATATGAGTATTTTCCAACAATGATTACGATTAAAGTAATGAATTTTCAATTTAAGGCTCACCTATTTCCTTTTAGCATTGAAATAAGTAAAAAACAATCATAATTCATGTGGACTTTATAAAAAGAACCACGGATTTGAATTTCAAATTTGCAATGCGACAACAGTTGCGTCTGTAATGGAGATAAGCCTTCAGAACGAGAAACAGATTTATTTCAGACAGATTTATTAGATTGAGTTATAATAATTTTTACTTTGTAGGTGGGAACAGTTAATAGAGAAAAGTTAATATTTTGAATTTGGCGGGTGAATTTGATGCAATTTTTTCACTTCCATGTGCATATATTTCATGCCAGTAGACGCGGCAAAGCACAGACAACATCTCTTTAATTTTCACCTTTTGATAAGACTATTTTTCTGTAAACGTTTAACTTTCTGTAATATTTTAGTTTTTTTCAAAGTTTGTACCTAAGAGACTGATTGATGCAAATTATTTTATACCCATATGAATAGAACTCTTTCAAACTTATTTTCCCTGAATGCTATGTTGTATTAATAAGCACCCGGGCAACGCCGGGTATTAAGCTAGTAGTAAATAAAAGCATCCGAAACCATAAAAGGGACATGTGAAATAATTCGGGAAAGACTGGTTGTGCAGTGTTAATTTTCACAGTGCCCGAGCTACACTCGGGATGAGCCAGAATGGAACATTTCGCTTGAGGGAGTCCAGCTCGGGAAAAGCCGGGAAGAGGTTAATTGTAACCGTTTACAGGATTTTCCCGAATTATCTCGGGATCGTATATGTGTGATGCAGGTTATAACTATCAAGAGAAAACTCGGGTGAAGCTGAATGATTTTGCACCTAGAAAAAACAAAACTTCAACTTTTAACCTTCATATTTTGCTTTGTTATGTTTCTTTGTATTTAAAAATAAAATTAAAAATTTTGATAATTGCTTGCATTTTTTATCAAAAAAATTTGTAAGAAAGCGGTTAAATATGAAAATTTGAAGAAGCGCAAAAACAAAAATAAAAAATGATTCAAATTCTCATTAGCAGCTAAACACTGTAGAAACAGATCAAAAACTTCACCCAGTTTGAAAAAGACTGATCTCAGTCATGCCTAACAGTCATAACTGGTTGATCAATGACCTTTTCCACCTCTGTGCGCAGGGCGGGATTTCGGGAAGACCTTGGGACACGGGACTGCGGGCTATTTCGGCGAAGAAAAAGAAAGGCGCTCTGATATTCAGAGCGTAGTTTATTCACTCGGTTGCTTGGCCTTGTCGATGTAATGCTATTATACACTTAAATTAAACCAGTTTGAGTGGCAGGTGAATTACAGGAGGCAGGATGACATTCTGAAACGGACGAGGAAGATTTGGAGTTTCCAGACATCTTCTGGTTCAATATGAGGCATGTCATTTAGGGAGGAGGCGGGGGACAGGGGCGGATCCAAACATTTTTGTAATAGGGGTCAACTTTCGGTTGCCAGTACAGTCGACGCTCGATATAACGACCGTCTCCGTCCTACAGAAAACGGTCTTTATAACGAGTGGTCGCTATAAGAGGTAGAACATAGAATATATTGGGATACAGTTGGGGGTTTTCTCACCGGTCGTTATATTAGGATGGTCTTTATAACGTGTGGTCGTTATAACGAGCGTCGACTGTATTACACCGTTTTGATGTGTCAGTTAAGTGGAAGAGAAACGAAGCATGTAAAATTTAAACCTTCTGCACAACAAGTAATATTTAACTAAAAATTTACTATCAGGAAATCTATAAATATATACAACTTATAAATTATCTACATGCGACTAATATTGGAATTTTCAAATGTTTTACTCAAAGTACACGTATAAAATATTTCAAATATTATAATTGTTTCATTGAATGCAAGATTGATTATGCATGCGCAACTGATAAAATTTGTTTCTTACTACAGTCAGCTGACCCCTTTGACCACCCCCTGAGTTCGCGCTTGGGGAGGGGGGGTCTGTTGCCCCTTTGGAAAATTAATATTTTTCGAAAAAATACATTGAGTAATATGCACCCTTTGCCCCCTTCCCCCCCCCCCCGGAAAAATTCGAAATGACGTTCCTGGGCTCGAGGTCAATGTCTTCGTTATGGTCATACGTTACCAGCAGGCCTGTCCTTTAGGGGTGGATCAGGGAAGGTCGATTGCTCTCCTGAATTCTGGGATTTAAATGCACTGATATAGAAAGTTGGCTCGTTTTTGCTGTTTATTTTTTTTTTGGAAGAACTTACATTGAGAATATTATTTTGTCAGACGCCTCCCCCTCAAAAAACGTCTAAATGACGGGTTTGCTTCTCAGTGGGGGGGGGGGGGGGGCGAGATACTATTCAAAATAAAAAATTCTAGCACTCTTGAAACCAGTTTCAGCGACTTGTGTATTACAAGTGAATGTGCGGTGATATGGACGAGGAAATTTGGAGCTACCAGACGTCAATCGCATCATTAAGGGGGTTCGGAAGGAGTGCCAAACTGGGAGGTCACGGGCCTTCACTATGACCCAGGGACGGATATAAGGGAGGGTCGATCGCCCCTCCCCTGGGGGATTCTTCAGCGAAATTTTTCGATATTGAAGCTCTAAAAATGCAATTTCATACGAGTTTTAATGAAATTGGGGGACAAAGGTTCGCTGCTCTCCCCCGGAAGTGTTTCAGAATTGAAGTCCGAAATCTTTGTGATCAATATTTGTAAACCAGTATGCATGGTAAAAAGTAGGAAAACTCAATTGCCCCTTAATTGAAAAACTTCTAAATCCGTGACCATCCAAGAATTTCCTTTTTCGGCAATTTGGTCTGACGATTCAGCAAATTTGGGGACAGAATTGAAAAATTGAAATTAAAAAAAAAAAAAATCTGATGATACTATGCTTATGTTTTATTATTCTGTAAAATTTGGAGTTTCATACTGCGAATTGAAAATCCCCCCGCCCCCTCGCTTCCCCCACTCAAAAATTTAATTTCGGGGTGCGCTTGGGGTTCGATGGAGGTCAATTGTCCCCCTGGCTTTTGGTAATCAATATACTGACCGAATTTGAAAATGGCTACAAATACCGGTGAACTGTTTTATTTTAGAAAGGGAAGGTAGATTGATGAAGAAATGCACCATGGCATACTAGAATGCCACTTAACTTGACAATGAACGTCACGACGGGCGGAACCAATAAGAGCTCAAAAGCAGTCAGCGATCTCCTCTAATTCGCCAAGTAGGCTGTGACGTTTTATCAAGCTCGTTTTTCATAGGCTAACGTCACGCAAACGTCACGATGCTGTTGTCAAGAAAGGTTACAGTGTAGTTTAACAATTCTGCTTGGTTCGGTATTATTTTATTTTCCATGATTTAATAACGAAGAGGAATAAATAACAAACATCAATACAAGCTAACACATGTAATAAACGAATCCAACAAAAAACAAAACAAAAAAAAAAAACCCTCATTCCCGGCTTCGGGATATTTGTATGTTTTCACACAAGTGTTTCTACTGTTTTTTAATGCAATTTACATTTGAGTTACCCCCCCCCCCCCCCCACCACCAACTCGCATTTTACTAAGACTCGGTTATAACGAGAAAATAGTGCGGCTATTACTGCTCGTTACAAGCGATTCCACCGTATAAAATAGTACAAATAATAAGATAAAAGAAGATAACCAGATCTAACGAAATATTTTTGCCCAATCTTCAGATCAAAAAGTCACCGAAAAGAGCATCGTATTTTAGTTGTTATGACACAGTTGATGTCCTTTGACAAGCAAAAATTTCTTGTTGGCAGCCGATTGAAAAGAAAGAAACCGAAAACAAAGAGAGAGAAAAAAAAAAGAAGTCAGCAAACGAAAATACTTTCTTCCCAGCTTCGACCTTGATTCCACTCGAAAACAGAAAGAAAGAACTGCGCTGGCGACCGATGCACCCAACGTTCTAGAAGCAAACATCAATATTATCAACATTGACGGTTCGGGTCATAAAAATATCGGAACTTTCCAGCTGTTAAAAAGGACGTTGCGTAGTTGTTTCTCTTTCTTCATTTGTTCAACTTCGCTTCTTGATTATTTTGGTACAAGAAGTGGGTTGCCAAATTAATGAGGGAGTGTGCAGGGGTGCCCATCCCCCCCCCCAAGCTACATGCCGCAAATTCCCCCCCCCCCTAAATTTTTCAAAACCCTCTGGTGCTTTTTATTTTTACCCCTCTTATTTTGTTCATTTTTAAAATATTTTCTTAATTAATTATTTTTTTAAAGTATTAATTTATTTTTTTAAATATTATTTATTTTTAAATAGTATTTATTTATTTTTTTAATATTTTTAATTTTTAAAAATAGTATTTATTTATTTTTTTTAAATATTATGTTTTTATTTTTTTAAATTATGATTATTATTTTTTCTATATTAACTTTTTTAAAGTACTAATTATGCGCAGAATAAAATCGTTTTTTTTTTCTCTTCCTGTCTTTCCAAGCACGCACACACAAAATAAATTAAAATATAACAAAGAAATAATTTAAAGTAAAAAAATAAATTAATGAATAATTTAAATTTTAAAAAATCAGTGAATGATTTAAATAAAATAAGAGCGATTCCATACCAAATCACCGAAAAAAAAAGTTGGTCGCACGACCGACTCGGATTTTTTTTTAATTTGGTACACAGATTGATGGTATAGAGCAGCGGTTCCCAACCTTTTTCTCTTTGCGAACCCCTTGAAACATCGGAAAAATTTCGCGAACCTCCTGGTCTTAAAATAAGTAACATGTAAGAATACAATAAAAGAAACACTAAATTTTCTTTTCCTTTTCATAGCAGTTGATTGCAATATGCAAAAATATTATTTTAAACACCGATTAATAGAGACATTAATAAATTGAAACTGCAGATACAAGAAAAATAATAAACAAGTTATTCAAAAAAATAAATTAGTTCTTAAAACATACCTTGATTTTGAAGAAAAAAACTTAATGGGATATTTGTGGCTGCTTGAGGGAACAAAGGAGTTGATAGTTGGGTTCGATGTTTGAAAGTCTCAGTCTCAGATCAGGCTCTGCATTTAGTCTGTTTCGGTATTTATTTATCATATATGTGAAGGCGGAAAATCCTTTCTGTACATAAGTCTATTGATGCGACTCTTATCTTAAAAACTAACATTATATTTTTACAAAAAAAAAAAAAAAAAAAACAGAACTGAGAAAAATACAGGAATAAATTTCCAATTTGGAGCTTTTTGCTGTCATAAGGTTCAAGATCCCCCAATTTTGTATTGCTTGACTATTCTTTCTTTTTCTTTTTTTTTACTTGCAAATGCATATTCTTCATGAAACCTCTTGATGGCGCCTTTTCAAGGCTGTCGCTACCCCCACCACAGCTAATTCAACGATTCTGCATGCCCCCACTTGAACATTCAGTCTGAGGGATATTTCTTTTCGTCGTGTTTTGGAAGGAAAAAGAAAATTGTACTTTATCAATGTTATTTAAACCACTGAAATATTTTTAGAGACTTTTTTTTTTTTTGAGCCAGATAAAGATGGAAAAATCCGACTTGTTTTCAAATTTTAAAAGAGCAATAACTATGAATATAAATTGAATATTTCTTTATTTTTTACAAAAATAGTTGAAACTCCGCCATTACAAGTTAAATTTGGCGAACCTCCTTCAGGCACCTCGCGAACCCCTGGGGGTTCGCGAACCACCGGTTGGGAACCGCTGGTATAGAGGTATGAAAAAGCCCAAAAGGAAAGTTACCTGCTCCACTTATTTTCTGAGATACATGCCCTCAAAGTTTGTCCGCCACGTCAAAATACTAAAAAAGTGATGTTATTTAATCATTTTTTTTTATAAAAAATCGTACTCATGCAAAATAAAAGTGTTAGATATCTATGGAAACTAGTTACTCCAGGCATTCTGAAAAAAAAATACTAGAACGTTCATAATGAAAATTGCCAAGGTACAGGGCTCTTTGAAGTTGTCACCACAAAAACTTGATTTTGCAGATTTTGCTAAAATTCAGGCATTTATTACAAAAAAAGGCAAACAAAACCAAAGGTTTTCTCACTTTCTGGTAGTGTACAGGTCCTCCCTGTAAATTGTTACGCAATAAATTTTTTGGGTTTCTCACTCCTTCTTGGAAATATTTTAGCTTAAAGATAAGCCGTAAGGCAAAAAATGCGTTTTTGGCCATCTTGGCAGCCATTTTTCTCATAAAGGGGGAGCAGTAGAAACTTTAATTTTTTTTTAAACAAGCCACTGATATGTTAGCTATTCACAGGAAAAGAGTTTACTTTTGGTTATTTCTCCCATTAAGAGATATCCTGCTGACAGTATATGCATGTTTTTCGCGACGACCATATGCTTTTGTTCCCCCTCTCATGAACTTAAAATTAATTAAACCAAAAAATAATCATATATTTATTATTAGCTGTATTATCTACCTAATATGTCATGAAATTTAATTTAATAAATCATTGAACAATAAATTAGATAATTGATGAAAAAAAGAAAAAGTATTTCTCTGATGGCCTGAGCATTATGCATTCATGATTATAAAGCACTAAATACTTTCTTGAGAAATTAATTAACATAAATGAGCTCTAAATAGTTATATTATAAGCAATACCCAATCTTGTGATTGGGATACTCCTGTTTTTAATTGAAGAATTTCTTCAATATCACATGAATATCAGGAAAATAAATGAGGTCTTTTCGTTTGATGTAGGATATTTTATGACAAATTTCATTTGATGGGCTACTAACTGAGCATGGTGATAAAGAGCTATTAATTTCAGCATCGAATTCCATTTTACCTTATTAACAGTTAAATATTTACAAAAAAATTAAATAAATAATTTAATATAAAGCCATGCTTGAAGAATTAAAATTAGTGCAACTAATTTATTCCCATACTGATCTTTACAAAATTGACATGCGTTGAGCACTGATAAGAACTGACAAGAAAAAGTTTACTCACTAAAATATTAGTTCACAGATACTATAAAGAATACATTCTATTTTCCACAAAATAATACTGCAACAAAGAACAAGGGTATCCTCCTGTTTATAGCCATCAATCAGGAACATCCAATCACAAGATTGGGTATTGCCTATGAGATAAATATTCGAAGCTCCTTTATTTTAATTGATTTTTCAAGAAATTCTTTAGTACCTACCCCTTCAAACCCTTGTTAAAAAAACTAATAAAGTTTTTTTAACAACCCCCCCTATAAAAAAGGGGGGTTTTCATAGAAAATTTTAAAGTTGATGCCGATTTTTATATGAAGACGACCCCTTAACAACAATTTACCAATAGAAATTTATAGAACACATTATTCCTGAAAAAATAACATATTACACGTGTCTCTAGTGTTAATAGTCTTCGAATACGAGCGAGTGTTTCGTTTTTTTTTTCTATGACTGTATTAGGTTTATGTAACATTATTTGTTTGCACAGAGGTGCTAAATGCCAAAGAATGGGTCAAAATGTAACGTAAGTTACCATGAAATGTCCCATTAGTTGCCTCAGATGATACACTACTTCGGTTTTTTTTCCCTTTTGATGGAATACTTCTTTAATTTTCAATTTTTCAATTTAGCTCTTGCTGGTAAAAACCCCATAGCTTTTGGCTCTGAGCTATTTTTCCAATCCTAGTATGGTAAGATATACACACTTAGAAGGAATGATATAAAACCTCTTGCTCCTAGATTATGTTGATTCTCCGAATTATTCATAAACACTCAGATGTCACCGTGTTACGATTAATTTTTATTGGTATGCTCGCACGCACAGAATACTAAATTCTAATTTGGAATCTCGAAATTCGTTCACAGTTCTCAACAGTGGTTTCTAATCTTTTTGAGCTCATCGTCCCCTCTGTAGGAATTGACGGCCACCTATCGCCCCATTCCTTTCTTCCTAGGAGAAAAAAAACCGTAATTTGGAGCTAGTGAATATTGATATGTTTGAAAATGTAAACGCCTAATTTTAATTTGAAGCAAAACGTATACAATCAAACAATTTTCTCCAGTTACTCTTAAACTGAAAATAAGTAAATAAATCAAAAAAGGAAAAAAATCACTTTTTTTTTTTTTTTTTTGCATTTTTCTCCCCCAAAAAGGAACCGACAGGTATTCTAAGGGAAATACTGAAATAAGATCATTGATGTAACATTCAAGATCAGAACTACAATTTTTATGAAATTATTTAATTTTTTTTAAAAATTGGAGTCAGGGAGAATCAAAACACCGACACTCAAAATTAACGAACAAATTTTTTTTTTCTAAAAAATGGAAATATGAAAATGCATAAACTTGGATGTAAAAATTATTATTTCATTTTCAATCACTCATCGTCCCCTATTACTCCCCAGCAATTTATCACACCCAAATGATTTAAAAGGAAATAGAATCATAACTGCAACCTTGATTGCAGAAGAATGTCAGCCTTGACTGCTTTTCATCGGCTCTTTTTCCTTATTATTGATGCAAATGCGTCAAATTTTATTGAAATCTAGACGTCGTTTTTAATTATGCAATTTGAAATGAAAAAGAATTCGCAACTTTCCGGCTTGATGTAACTGCCCCACTTTTATTCCCTTGCCGTCAACGTGTTTTTTGTTTTCCTAATTAGAGACTTTTCCTTCTCTTTCTCCAAGCTTCCACGGCGAGTTCTGCAAACGGCTGTTTCCAACATAGCTCTCGATAGGATGTCACGGGAGGTCGCTGCGACCCAAAAGTCTCCTTTTGTTGGCTACTTTTGGTGACAATTCGGTAAATTTGGAGACATAACTTTCTTTCTTTTTTTTTTTTGAATATCCGATTGTCTTGTTGTTCTTGATGAATAATTTTTAAATGAAACAGCCGTAGTATTTTTTTTTCAGACAAACTGACAATAAGATAGAAAAACATACTCCCAGGTTCAGTCGATGTTTTCCAGTTGCGAAAAGCCTTAGAAACTCTCATGCGCAGACGTCGGGCAGCAATCCAGGCAACGTCGCTCGCCTGGCCCTACGGCTCTCTTCCACTTCATCGCCACCTTCCTAGGACCACGTCAGTTGTCTGGCTATATTGTTTTTTTCAGTCTGCGTTTCTATGTAGTAATCGCAGTGTACTGTTATTTAGTTCAATCTAGCTGTTTTCAGTTTGAAATCTTGTAGTCATCATTTCATTGGATGTATTTATGTGTGTATATCCGAATTACATCATTTGACAAATTTAGAATTTTTGCCCTTCCGAAACTTTAAATTCAGGGCGCCTATGAGAACGGATCCAGAAATCTCTCAAGCGAGAGAGGAGATTGATTGTTGATCACGAAGGTTTCGGTCTTCAGTTTCGAAACATTTTCCTGGGAGAGCCCCAAACCAAATTCTCTCAAGATCATTAAAGCTAAAACTCGTACAAAATTGTATTTTCAGATCTTCAATTCAGTATCGACAAATTAATGGTAGAAAGTCCCTCAGGAGCGGGACGATAAACCTCATTAAATCTGTCCCTCCGTATTCTAGACCGGAAACACCGCAAATCGGATCCCGTTTGTTCGAAATGTCGGTTAGTTGGAATTCGAACCGATTTTATTTTCGAAAATTATGATTCGAAGTTTACTTGAAAGAGTGTTAAAGTACTGAAAAGGAAAAAAGTTATGTGTCAAATTTACCGGTGGTTCGCCGATGTCAGTTGTATGTTAATATTGATATTCACCGGTTGATGACAGCATTGCCAGATTTCGAATTTTCACAGTATCATGTAATTCGGTTGTGCCCAACCTACGGCCCGTAAGTCGCATGCGACCCGCACTTTTTTCAGTGTTTCAAATCAAAAACTGCGATTAATCACAAGTTTGAACCCAAATATTCAGAAGCTTATCTTGAAAACAGATGCATTTTTTTTAGATAAGCATTAAGTAATGATTACAATGATTCTCATTGCGCAATCTAGCTCTTCCCATGTTTTTTCATGTTTCATGCCAAAATATCAAATATTTTAAAATTTTAGAAGTGTTCTGGTCCGCGGAATTCATTTCAATATGAGCTGCGGCCCTTAACCCATTTATGCCCAGTAGCCTAAAAACGGGACGCTTGTCAGATACTGCATACAAAAACCTGTAATGGGTATATCATTTTACTCTGAAGCTATTTTTCACAACTTAAATAGTCCTTCTTATTGAGAAAACCTGATAGAACCTCTAGTTGGACATCAGAGTTTATTTATTGACAGCTATTTACAGACAAATCAGTCAAGCAACGATCTAGCATGGATAGCTACAGAAAGTAACTATTTTTTGCGAACTTATTTTTCATAAAATTAAACTATTTTTAAATGATTTGCTTAAAATTGATCACAGATGCCTTCTGTAATGTTACTTAGCAAAAGTAAAGTCAAGTAAGTTCGTATTTTGCTCACATATCTGCCTAGTGTCCCATAAATAGGACGTTAAATAACTTTATAAATATGGCAACGGCGATCTATTTTACACTTAAAATGTATGTAAACCATTCCAAAAAAGAGTTAAACAGATGAAAATTGAAAAAAAAAATGTTAAAAAAACTTAGGCATAAATGAGTTAAGTTGGAAAAGGTTGGTAATAAATGTCGACAGCCTCAGGGCTCTAAAGTTAATGTTGAAGATACTGGTAAATCTTCAATATTGAAGCTCAAAAGAGACATATTTGGATCATCTTTGATGCTAGCAGAACGGAGGTTTAGAGCTCTCCTTGGGAAGCGTTTCGCAATCGAAGTCCAAAATACGTATTATGAGGTTAACATTTGCAAACCAAAATGACACGTATTAAAATCAACTGCCCCTCCAGAGAAACATTTCTAGCCATTTGCTAGAAAATTGAGATTTATATCCAATAATGAAAAAACAAAGTTATTACCGTGTACTGTCCAACATTTTTTCGCGAGACCTCTGTCGAATCTGCGCACGCGCCAAGTCTCTTTTGACTTTCTCGAAATAGGGGGGAAATGCAACGAAGAAGTAGCAAGCGAACAAAAACTGAAGGCATCGGGAAGTGCGCATCCTAAACCTATCCCCTTTTTCAAATGGAAGCGTTCGTGGCTGCCAGGCGCACAATACGCAAACAGACAGTATTCAGAATTATTTTTTCATCATATATTCATCTTCATGTATATCTGACAGTCTATCTAAGATTGCAGTCATTTCATTCATTTCATTTCATTTCATTTCACACTCCAGGGTCCCCCGTACCTACCACAACTCGTGGTTTAACCGGGATAGGACCCTGAAGAGCGCTCTGTTCTTTTTGAACCAGACCAAGGGTCGAGCGAACCCCTTGGCCCAGCACCCCCAGAGGTATCGTTTCACTTGGAGGACTTTGTGACCACGACATTTTTAACGTCCCCCAGCCACCATTAATCAAGACGGTGGATCTTTGATCGGCTGGGATCGAACCCGGGTCCCTCCGAACACGAGTCCGACGCCTTACCGATCGGGCCACCACGGCCCAAGATTGCAGTCATCTCATGACTTCTCCTATTTGTGTTTCTAGGTATCAGAGTGGGCTATTTTTGGGCTTGACACCCACTTGAGGAATTCCTTCCTACGCCACTGATTGGTAGTTTTTTTATTTTTATTTAAGTGACAATGTGAAACAGTTATACGATTGTTATATGTCAGCTGTCGGCTACAACGTAACTTCCTGAGTATCTTTTTTTTCTCTCTCCCAAGTCAATCAGTAGCAGGAAGAATGACTCATGGAAATCGGAAGAAGCAAATTAAATTTATTGAGCAGCTGAACTTCCTAATCACACAACGGCAGATGATTTTTTAAGTTCAGGCTTCCGGAATAAAGTTTCATCAGCACTAAAATATGGGAACTAGCAAGTCCGTCAAGGGGGGGGGGGGTTAAGGGGCAGTCCATTGCCCCCTCCCTCTCCGCCGACTGTGGGAAATCAATGCAGGGGCGCCCCGAACTGAGAGGGGGAAAATTATCAATTTGCCGAATGAAACTCCAATTTTACCGAATGATAAAATTCAAGCACGCACACATGTCGTACATTTGATGAGAAAAAATATTGGGTATCTTTTAAAAAACAATTCTGAAAACCAAAAAGAACAAACTATCTCAATGTTGCAATATTGTCTTCAAATTGCCGAATCGTCAGCAAAATGTGCCGAATACGGAAATTATTGGGAGGTCATAGTGACCTCCCGTAGCTTTCCATCGGAATCAACGTATTCAAGGATGCTCATAGGGGGGGATTATGGCGCAAGTTGCGCCATCAAAATTTTTAGGGGGGATTTTTTAAACAAATTTATTTATTTATTTAAATCATTTATTAATTAATTTCAATTATTTTCTGATTTTTTTAAATAAAAGTTATTCATGAATTTATTTTTTTATTTAAATTATTTTTTTTATTGCTTATTGTTATTTTATTTATTTATTTATTTATTTATTTTGTGTTTGTGTGTGTGCTTGGAATGTCTGGAAGAGGAAAAAAGCTACTCTATTCTGCGCATTAGTACTTCTAAAAAATTAATAATTAAAAAAGTAGTTATAATTTTAAAAAAATAAATAAATAATATTAAAAAAAATAAATAATATTTGAAATAAATAAATAAATAATATTTTAAAAATAAATAAACATCATTTAAAAAATAAATAAAATAAAAAAGAGGGGTTAAAATAAAAAAATAAATTGCATAATAGGGTTGAGAAAATTTGGGGCGGGGGGGGCCCTCCCTGAATGTATTTACATGTAAGTGGGCGTAGTTTTTGCCATTTTTTAGCAAAATTGACATTGTATATAACTCTTTGCACCAGGTGTGCAATTAGGAGCAGTGGCGAATTTACAGATTTGGAAACCCATCGCAATGATTTTTTTTTATTTGAGGGGGGGGGGGGTGCATATTGCTATTACAAGTAAAGAAACCAAGTTTTCGGTTTCGAATTGACACTAAGAAAAAAGTAAAGCATGCATTATAGTTTGTTCTATTTGCTTTAATTCTACATTGATTAACGTTATATCAATAAAAAGTTTGGAAAAAGCAAAATAAATAACATCTTTGAAAGATGAGACGGATACCATGAGAACTTAAACTTCTACTAACTAGAATTAATAAAATTCCCCTTTGAAAAAAAAAGGAAAATAAATTTCTTAATAATAAATCAAAACTATTAACTTGATATGAAAATTGGATTGTAATTGGAGCTCGGGGAACATAGTTGTTCTGGGGGGGGGGGGGACAAAGGGCGAAAACACAATGCTACTTCATCGGAAAACAACAAAAACCACGCTCCCCCCCCTTTTGTAAATACATTGATTTCTCAAAGAGAGAGGGGGCAATTGTATCTCCCCTTTGACCCCCTAAATGACGGGCCTGGATACATACAAGCACGTTATGCAGTTGCATATTTTTGCTTATTTTGGGAATGTTAGTTGCATATAAATCCATAAAAATCGCTTTTTTGAGAAAAATGTACACTACTGCCATTTTTGGGTGCTTCCTTTAGTTTATTTCTTTAAACTTAATATTGTGCAAACATTTTGAGTTTTATATAAAGAGGGAAAAATTTAGTGATCTATGGAAACTTTTTTTGTCGAGTGGAATTCTGCTCTTTTCTGTGGACAATAAGAAAAAATAACTCGGGGGTGGTTGAAAAGGATTTTTCGGCTGTCTATATGTTGGTAGGTACAGTCATAGAAAAAAAAAGACGAAACACTCGCTCTAATTCGAAGACTATTAACACTAGAGACACGTTTAATATGTTATTTTTTCAGGAATAATGTGCTCTACAAATTTTTGTTAGTAAAGTGTGGGGTCGTCTTCATATAAAAATCGGCATCAACTTTAAAATTTTCTATGAAAACCCCCCTTTTTTAACGCATATTTGTGATTAGCAACATCATTTAACTTTGTATACCAAATCGTTTTAAATTTGCTCCTGTCTTTGCTTCACAATTGAACTGAGAAAAAACCGTCCCGTAATGTTAAAAATATGTTTGATACTTGGGCATATAATACTTGAACCACGATAGGTACGGCAAAGTTTGTTTTTTTATATCAAAGTATGAACCAACCCCCAATAATAAAAATGTCATTGACACGATACACGCAGCCACGCTTCTATTTTAAAAAGGGGAGATAGGTTTAGGATGCGCGCTTCCCGATGCCATCAGTTTTTGTTCGCTTGCTACTTCCTCGTTGCAATCCCCCCTCCCCTTTTTCGAGAGACTCAGAAGAGACTTGGCGCTTGCGCAGATTCGACGGAGGTCTCGCGAAAAAATTTTAGACAGTATCTAGATATCCGAAAAGAATTGATTACAGATGTAGTTTTCGGAACAATTTATCGAAAAAAAAAATTGCTGATTTAGAAAGGAAAATATTGAGGCGATCTGAATGTTTCAAAACATTTTTTTCACAAATTAGGGTGTTAGCCAACTGTTTGATATTTTATCCGGCAACCTTCGTCGAATATGCGCATGCGTCAGGTCTCTACTGGTTTTATCAAAATAAGGGTGATGGTGATCAAAGAGGCAATGCATGTGAGGGGATTTTTCTTCGCTTTGTTTTGTTTTTCGTTGTTTCCGTTTGTTTGAGGTGTTGGTTTTGTGTTGGTGTTTTTTTTTTTTTTAAATTTCCCTTCCTTATCAGGTCTAGGAAAATTAAATCATTTCGGACTGCGCAGAAATACTGCCATGGTACAGTTTCGTACTCAAGCCGTCCCCCTTTTCAAAATTCAACGGTACTAGGCGCGGCTCTCGAGGTTGGACAGTACCTTAAATTTCTCGCCAATGTAAAATTCACGCTATATAAAAGTTGCACAGCAGGTAAAGTTAACATAGTGAAAATATTTCAAGAACTAGTACGGTAAGTTTGAGTGAATATTGATGGAATACGTGCCACATTTAACAAGATTATACAATAAATTAAGCACATAAAAACGACAACTTTGTGAAAATATTAATTTGAACTGAGTGGTCATACTGAAAAATTCCTATGGGCTTTCAGAGTCGTTTTTTTTTCTAATTTACTTATTCATTCATTTATTTATTTTCAATTTAATATTATTAGTTCTTGTGAATGAAATGTCTTCTTGATATGACATTTGTTATCATGTGCTCCCAATACTTTCAAGCTAATCCTCATTATCAGTCACATCATTTTTCCGTATATTATCGCACATAACAAAAACTCTTTTGTTGTTCTAAATCTCAAAATCCATTACGATTATTACACCATCAATCAATTAAGCAACCAAAAATGCTGAAAGTGACGAATAATATCAACTCTCTTCCTGGCGGGGGGGGGGGGTGTACACAGAAGATTGCAAGATTTCGCTGATTACTTAAAAATGCTTTTATGAAAAGATGTTGACATTTTAATGCGATAAATAACAAGATTCAGCGATTAAGATAAAAGTAGGAAGATTAGATAAAGAACTTTGCCGCAATTTTTCGTCCGTCAACAGTAAAGAATTCCTATCTTTTTTTTTTGCAGTATTATATAGCTATTAAAAAAAGAGATATTAAATTTATATCATTAGAATCAAACAGGGCTATAAAATAGATGTGCACTAAAAGTAGTATTTTTAAAAAGTTGTTTTTTTTTTTTTATTAATCTTTAAACGCTCCAATTTTAAGTTCACTGCAAAATATGAACTGTTGTTTTTACAGTTTAATATGGCAGCTGAAGTTCCAATTTAAAATGGGGGAGTTTCCTTCAGTCAAAAGTACTACTTTTTGTTACTGAAATTGATAGAATGATATAAAAAAATAACATGGGCCCGGAAAATACTTTAATTTTTCCAACAGTTTATTTTTTATTAATTTTTTTAAATACCCTACCTTGAAAACGGGGCGTGGTTTTTGTGACGTCAGTGGTGCACCTAACAGCTCTCTTTCCAATAATAACACCATTTTGCTTGACTTGAGTTGTCCAATCGCAGGAATCGGTGACGTCACGACCTTCGTCATCTCACTACAACCAATTAGATTTCGCGCTTACGTGCACCACTGACGTCATGCGCAGATGTTTTTTTTTTCGGAATAGCATCTGCGCACCGGTTAAAATAATTCATTATAAATATATAACTGTGTCAAAAAATAAAAAATATGGTCAATTCCTGTTTTGAAGCATGCTCTTTCAGAAAAAAATACTTTTGAAATTTCGGAAATCCCCCATTGTAAAATGCCCAGTAATAAACTAAAACTAGCAATTTTA
>JAXGGA010014994.1:0-30457 GCA_038373865.1 Uloborus plumipes | reverse complement strand
TATAATATTACGGCCATTCGCCCTATCACCAGTTTACAGCGAATGGCCGTAAAAATCTCAAAACGAACGGAGGGACTCTCGCTGAAAAAAGCACGTGACTGGCGCTTACGTCACAGTCAGGAAAGAAAGACGCGGGAAATTACAAGACAACTCAACACTCAACAAGATGGACGAACGAAGACTAAACAATAACGATGGCGTGCGGAATATATTTTCGGATAACTCAGCAATCAAGACTTAATTCAAAGTAAGTGCTTATTTTCTCGACTTAATATTATATGCTCTTTTATTTTTACCTTGCTATTATTTCTTATTAACCATGTTTTAAACTTCAATCGGAAAACTTGTCATCAACGACATTAACTGATAGGTTCTGAATCACTATTCACTCTGACTTGACTGTTTTCAAACGAAAAATGTACCGAATCCCGTATTACCAATTACTAAAATATAATACCCAAGTGTTTAACTTGTGTATTTAATCACTTTCTGAAGTATTTGAACTGATGGTGATTTATTTTTAATCTGCATATTTAATTTTTGGAAAAAGAAAGGAAATAAAGTTTATTGACTTCACACATTTCATAGCATTTATTATGTTTTTTTATTTTTAACCTGTCAACCGTGGAACCCGAGTTATCTCGGAAATCACAGCAGTGGCCCACACCGTGCAACCCGAGCCCCTAGGCAAGGAGCAGAGGGCTTCACTGCAGAACTTGCAGAGTCTCTTCCCCTTTTTGGAGGTCACGTGTACAGGATTAGTGTCCAAAGGGGAGTTTTGCCCTGTCAGCGGTATTCTTTGATAGTTTGATCTGGAGAAGGAAAGAATTTCCTTTTGTTGGAACGAGTTCGGATTTTTATTCTGAGATGTTTCAACACTTCTACCCTTCCCACTTCTAAAAACTTCACTTTTGTATTTATTTTGAAACCGTATGTTTAAGTAAATATTAATATGTATTTCAAGTTTATAATTTTAACATGCAGCCTGCACTAAATAAACTAAAAATAAATTGATTGTATAGTCAATTCGTTAACCAATAATGTTTGAATGATTGAATCGTTCTTACTGTGCCCTTGAATTCGAACCTAAATTGATTGTATAGTCAATTCGTTAACCAATAATGTTTGAATGATTGAATCGTTCTTACTATGCCCTTGAATTCGAACCTCGCATAACATATTTACATAAAATTTCAAATTTAATGAACTCTTTTACTTTTTTTTATGTCATCTATCACTGACCTCTGATTACAATATTACCTCCAAAACGGACTTGAGTGATTTTATTCCAAATATGCTTCGTGCGGCAGGGCGTGTGTGTTTAGAGGAAAAGTTTTACTTTTGTTCTGAAGAAATAAATTTAAAAGTAAATGGTATAGTTATTTTTTTCTCTGTGGGACCACAGCGGGCTCACAACCCTCCATCCTCTCCCTAAAATCCATTACTCTCCATGATCATGTTAATTTTTACCATTTTATTCTAATCCTGCGTTTACAACTTACCATTTTCGTTAAATTAATCTTCCATGGTTAGTGACAACATAGACTTCGCCGTAAGGGCTCATTTTCTGATCAGCAACATAACATCCAGTTATTCATGTTCGTTAAAAAAGTTGCCTCATCAAGAAAAGTGGATAGTTGTTTCTAATGCTCAGGGCCGCAGAGAGCCATCTTGCGACGGCCCCCTTTCTTCCATAAAATTTAAACCACTCCTAGCTCCAGTTGGACCCCACGTTTCCGACAAGGCTAACCCTGCTAATACTAATATGGTTATGATGAAAAACATACTCGGTTGTATTTTGACGCGATAAATTTCATGTGACAATGTTATCCGTTGAAATTTATTGACCTCAATACACTTATTTTTTGTGATTTCTCAATTTATACGCAATTTACCATGATCTCTCCCCTCTTTACTCTATTTTGAAAAAATATATAAGGAAATTTACTCTCGCATCTCCGCCGATTTATCATTAGCTAAGATCTGACACTGGCTTCCATTAATAAGTCATTTAGCATCTCATCTAGTTTATAATATGTTAATTTTAACTTTATTCAAAGTTTTAAGTGGTTCTGTTTCTCAAATAAGAATCAGTTTTTCGTTTGTCAAAATAGAATAATGTCACTTATTCTTAGATTATTTATTTGTTCTTATTTTATTTTTTTAATTTATTTCTTTTACTAAATTCAAATTTTGAGATTAAAAAATAATAATAATGTTTTTTTTTCTTAATGGTACTTAAAAAAATTTGTAAATGTGTGCTATTGCTCAAATGGTGCCTCTCAGAGCCGCCTCTTTTCGAGACTTTTGAAAAAACTCTTGAACAGAAACAATTTCTTAAATAAATGAAAGCCATTAACTTTGTGGCTTCTTGATCCTGTGTCATTCGTTTTATATTCTTATCAGACCTGAGTTAAAAATGCAAAACGAAAAGCAGGTGCATAATTCAGACCATTTAAATATTACATGACCCTAGATGAAGAGGAACTGAATGCGTCAACCTCTCTGCTTTGCTATTTGAATCCCTTCCTATGGTCATGGACTTTACATTTCGCTTGAGAACATACGCGTAGCGTCGGGGGGAGGGGGCACGTGCCCCTCCAGCTTGCGGGACACTTTATCTTTGAAATCTGAGTGAAAATCATAGTAAAAATATCATTTTCAGTTCTTTTCATTTATTTTATCTTATTATACCCATATGTCTGGGGGAGAGGGGGAATACAGGCTCTCTGTCAAACATTTCAATTTTTTTCCAAAATTGGAACAAAAATCATCAGGAAAATTATTTCCGTTTATGGTTATTCTCTAGCGCAGCCAGAATTACCATCTGGAAGGTTTTTTTTTTTTGGTCAAAACAGTCCTTAAGATTGACATTAATATTAAATGCAAGGTCTCGCGCCCCCTTTCCTGGCTGCACTACATTTTATCTTGAGCTTCTCCATGTTTGTTGCGTTACTAAAATAATAATTTAAAGAAGTATGGAATCATAAAACGATGGGCGTGTATGGTGATTGGGTGTAATCCCAATTATTTTATATGGATCTTTTTATGGCATAAATTTTAAAATTCTCTAGAAAATATTTTTTACTTGAAAATACTATTTTCATAAAATCAGGCTCATTGTAAGAGAGAGAGAGGGAGAAGAAATACAAAACAATTACGCGACTGTATCTTGTGTCAGGTTATGCAATGAAAAATGTAAATTTTTATTTTAAAGTATGGACTTCAGCATAGAGTTAATTATCCTTCTTCATAAATCAAAAATTTCATTTTCTAAATATTTCTTTCAAGCATTTGGCATTCATAATCATATTTTAAAAAAATACATGACAAATGCAGGATAATTGCTAAAAAAATCTTATAGTGCATAATATAACAAAACAAATAATTTTTTTTGTATGTAGAATTTGTTACGTTGTTTCTATAGATAATCTGAATACATAATTCTTGTCTCACACTTGATTGAACTTGTTACTTAAATGCTACGACAAACTTAAGAATACCTATGCTATTATCTACAATTGTTTCCGCTATATTCCTCGTTCAAACATATGAATTTTACCTTTTTTTTTTTTTGTCGAACGAAAAGACCTTTTTATGAAATGTATAACTTTTAAGGGATTTTATTTGACTCTTCTTTCTTCATAGTACTGTAGACTCAATTACTTCATAAAAGGTTTCAAAATGTAGAATTTTATAGGGTTTTTCCAAAATTTCCCCCGCGGGGAAAACCCCCGGGCCCCCCCTGACATTTAGGATAGTCTACACCACAAAACAGATTATTGCATTACTCTTCTAATACAGATCCAACTATAGGATTAATTCAAAAAACAAAGAAAAAAACAGAAAGCGTATTAAAAAATGTGAGGAACATCAGCGAAAAAGACACATAAAAGTGAACTAGGTCTGTTTCGTTACCGAAATTGATCAACCTACAAATACCCATATCTGTAATAATTTAGAGCCCCGTCTAAATTTAGCCTGCTAACTGAGCAAAAAAGTGGAATAAATTGCGGGAGCAATTTATCAGAGAAGTAAGAACAAAGGTTTCTCTAACGAAAAATCTAAGTGAAAAGCATGCGCTAAAGATATGCGGCGGGGGGGGGGGAGGGGAGGAGGACGTTCAGTCTGCAGTCCTAAACTTCGAGGTCTGTGCCTCCCTACCCCCAAAGAAAGTTCTGCTCACGCTACGCCTATGCTTGAGAAGAAATGAATACATTGAAGGGGGGTGGAGTATCCGTCAATCTTTGCAAAAGACCAGCTCCTACGTAGAGTGATCGTCACGTGTTCTCAAGAGAGCTCTCTATCTGACCCACAACTCTTCATTTCTGTGATTCTTCACTGAATTCTACAGCGAGAATTTCGTTTCCTGTCTTTTGAGTGCGGATTGAATTTTTTTTTTTTTTTTTGCCTTCACATGGATAGCAGCGAAGATAGTGATTCTTGGAGTCATCACTCGGATTCATCACTCATCTCTTCAGACTCTGATGATTGTGAACATGACTTAGCTGAAGCACGTGGTGGGTGTCCTGTTGATAATACAAACTGCCCGCCTCCCCCACCAAGATTTATTTTCCTTGGAAATCCGGGAATCAATTTTTTTGTACAAAACGGACAAGATCCTTTTTAGAGTATTTTCGTCATTTCTTTGATGATGAACTGTTAAATTTAATTGTGCAATAGACAAATGATTACGCAGATAGCTTTCTTTTGGATGCAGAAATTACTCCAAGGTCTAAAGAAGAAATGTTGATATTTTTTGCCATAGTAATCCTCATGGGAATAAATCCTAAGCCCCAGATGAAAATGTACTGGACTCGAGATCCCATTTTAGAGTCGCCATTCTTTCATAAAACAATGACGGAGCAGAGATTTAGTCTCATTATGAAGTTCCTACATTTCTCTAAGAATGAAGATGATTCGAATTTCGAGAACAAAAAATTGAAGAAAATTGAAAAAGTAACGCAATATCTTTTTCGAAAATTTCAAGATTCGTACAATTTGGAGAGAGATATCTGCATCGATGAATCTCTTTTACTATACAAAGGTAGGCTTTCCTGGAGGCAATATATACCCTCCAAAAGAGCGAGATTTGGGATTAAATTTTACATGCTATGTGAATCGACTTCTGGTTATGTGTCAAATGGCGTTATATACACAGGCAAGGACACTAAATACAATGACAAATATGCAGATTTCGACCAAGCTACAAAGAGTGTCCTCACACTAACTGACAGTTTGTTGGGAAAAGGGCACTGCATAATAGCAGTGGGCAGCAGACAACTTTTACAACTCCCCTGAATTGGCAGAGGTTTTGATAAAGAACAAAACTGACATTTATGGCACTTTGCGGACATCAAGAAAAGATGTGCCAAAAGATTTATCTAGAAAGAAATTGAAGGAAGGAGAAAGTATAGCGCATCAGAAAGGCAAAATTTTAGTTCAAAAATGGATGGACAAAAAACCTGTCGCTATCTTGAGTACTGTACATTCTTCAGAAATGATGACGGTAGCTCCGAAGCCACACAAGAAAAAAGAAGTTAAAAAACCTTCAGCTGTCCTAGAATACAATAATACCATGGGAGGTGTGGACAGAATGGACTCATGCCTTTCCAACTATCCCTCAAAAAGAAAGCGGCAAAAGAAATTCTATAAGAAGATTTTTTTCCACTTTTTGGACATTACTGTTTGGAACTCCTATGTACTACACAAAAAAAAATAACGGTCCATTAGACCATATGTCCTTTCGCATTCAATTAGTGAAAGCTATAATTGAGAAGCACAGCTCATACGCAAATTCTAGAATGATGAGCACAAACAAATCCAGAGTCGAAAACCCTCTTCGATTCACCGGACAGCATTTTCCAAGTTATATTCTTTCGACTGAGAAGAAGAAAGAGTCAACTAGATGCTGTGCAGTATGCTGTGCAAAGAAATTGGACAGCGGCAAAAGAGTTCGAAAAGAAACTCGGTACTTCTGCAAAAAATGTGATGTACCACTTTGTCCTGCACCTTGCTTCGAAATTTATCACACTCGTGACCTTCACTGTTAGGCAGGGATAGGCTGCGGTAGCCTGGTCGGACAAGGGCTGGGTTCGTGATCGAAAGATTGCGAGTTCTGGCATCAACCCGACTAAAGCCGTCGTGTACGCTAAAGGCGGCTGGTGCACGTTAAATCTGTCGTGGTCGCAAAGTCCTCCAGGCGTATGAAAGTTCCTGGGGGTTCTAACTCCCAAAAGCCATCCCTTGGGGTGCTTAGATCAAAATTGAGGGTGGCAATAAAATGTGAACCTTAATTCTAAATTCATCTCTAGTATAAGCAAAGGCAGATCTCTGAAATATTTTATTTACAGAGGCTTGCCTTTACATATAGTATAAGCAGAGGGTTCCCCGAACCCCGCTCTGGATACCATATACTATGTGTTACTAACGTCTTCTTAAAAATAAATATACACATACAATAAACAAAAACATTAATAAATGCACGCATGCTATTTTTATCTGTACAGAGTTATATACATATACACATTATACTAGCAGAGTTATTACTTGATTTTAAAGTGTAAGAAATTTTAGAGCAAATAGTTGGTGGGTTATTATTAAATGGCAGAACAAAGTCTAAAATACACAAAGATTTTTTTGCAATTGTTTTAAATCATATCTTCAGTTCGCGCATTGCGCCCAAAGTTCATCAAATCTTCCAAAATATTCGATATTTTCTACATTTTCGTAGATATGATTTAAGGCTGTTATAAAAAATCTTTGTATATTTTTATACCTTGTTCTGCCATTTAATAACTACCAGTCATCATGGTTTTCATTTCTAATATTTTTTTTTAAATTTCGAAAGATCCGAACACTTAAAAAAATTTAAAATTTTAAGTTCAATGCGGAGACTCAAGTTGACGTCATAGAAATAAAATATTTTACAGAATTGTTACTCATACACAGACTCATATACAGTAAATGAAAGGTGCCCGTTTTCGAAAATCAAAAATTCATTTTTTTCGCTCCACATCACCGTTTATAACTTCTCAAAATATAGCAATCACAACTAATGAGAAAAAAAGTTTGATTGCTTTCCTCCCCCCTCGAGATAATGACACTACAATTGAATCGGCACACACCCAATAGGGTATACCTATGGACCGATTTTTGTTTGATTCTACCAGTTATTTCCTGTCATAAAAGGCGAAGAAAACATTCGATTTCCAAGCCCCTTGGAGGAATTTGCTCCCCAATCTGATGGGGGTAAGTTCACATGGAAGCACATATGTGGGTCAAATTTGTTTGATTTCATTCTGTCTAGAGCGACCTCAACAAACTGGTCACACACATATACAGACACACAGGCCGATATTTTCCGAAACTGATCAAAATGGACTCAGCACACCCGAAAACGTGCAAATCCGTCGAAATTCGAAAAGTCTCATAAATACAATACTTTCTTCTACATATTACATATAGAAGAAAGTAAAAAAAAAAAAAAGTCAGAATTCAAGAAAATATGAGTGTGAGAAAGTGTTTCTTAGATTTTGAAATTTTCTGCCGTCTTATGAGACTTTTTTTGACTTTGCGTACTATTTTCATGCCTGAGAAGCAGTGGCGTACTCAGGGGGTGGTCTGATAGGGCTGCAGCCCCTTCCGAAATTTTCAAAACGAATTATTAAAAAAAAGCTAATTTTTTTTCTAAATTTCCTTTTGTTTTAATATCCTAAAATGAGTAAAGCTTTCAGAACAAATAATTAACTATAGGACAAAATTAAAAGATTTTTTTTTTTGTTTTGACATGTCCATTCCACGTCACGTCTATGATTATCTTATTATTCCAATTTGTTCATTTTTATTTCAAATCTGTGTTTTAGAAATGCCGATTAATGTTTTTCAGTAATCTGTTTCTGTTAAATAAATTTCAGCAAATTGAATTGCAACCCCGCGTTGGGAACAATAATAAACTGCAAAATTAGCATTATTAGAGCGTTAATTTTGCAAAATATTGCAAATAAGTGTTTCAGAAACACCTCTTTCAGTGAAGAATTTTTTAAATTGAAATTTGTCCTTCTCTATGTCCATCAAAACCCTTTCTTTACAACAGTGGCGTAGCAAGAACAAAATTAAGACTGGGCGAATAAATTTTGCGAGGCCCGAGCCCCTCCCCCGTTTAGAGATTGATTCCAGTTAAAACTATTCAACTATTGTGTAAAAAACAATAATAATAAAAAACGAAAACCTTCTCGTACTTGCTGTTAATTACATGTTGTAAAAATTAAAATATTATACATTTTCAAAACTATTAGTGATAGAAACATACAATATGAAATATTTACATACATTTTGGGATAGATTGAACTACTTTGAAATACTTGATATATTTAATTTTTTGACACAATATTTTGATGAGCTGTGAAATAAATTTATAACTTATGAAACTGCAAATAATACTTATTCATCCTGAATTTTATTGATTTTACGCTGTAAAAGATCGGTAATTTTTTTCACATTCATTGAACTTTTACGTTTCTGTTAGAAAATCGTTCATTGGCGGAAGTTCAAGCTATTTGAACTGCTCAAAAAATACTCTAAAGAGAAGTAAAATAAAAAAAAAAAAAAAACTCGTTCCCAAATAAAATATCTTGAAGTTTATTTTTTATCATTTGCCAATTCTTAAAAATAATTAAATAATAAATGCTGTCTTAAATGAATAATTTTTGCAAGAAAAAAATGGTCTGCGAAATGAATAAAGAAATAAATAAAAGAAAATAAATAAACAATGCGATATTTTTCCGATGCGTTAAGTCACCTTTCACGTCTTGATTCATTTCTTTTTTCCTTAACTTCAACAGAAAAGTCGGCTAAAAAGGACTCACGAGACATTTGTAAACACATATTTTAATTAAGAATCATTTTCATGGGTACGAAGGAATAATTGTTCGCAAAAGAGTAAAAAAAAAAAAACGATTTGAAAAAAATCAACCAATCCGACTAAAATGGGTTTCTGATTCACCCTTGTCAAAATGCTTATGTCAGACCACAAATGGCTGAATGAGAATGTGGGTAAGAATGGAGGCATATACTTGACCACAAATGGCGGACTACAGCTTGGCTTTTCGACCGTCAGTGCTTTATCGCATTTCACGCATGACTAGTTCATGGTGATGATAAAAAATTGGACATAAGCGGAATAGACGAATGCGGGTGGAATCGTCCGAAGCACGGTATGTTTCCATGAAATCAGGGCCCGATTAAGATAACACGTTGCCCTAGGCCAAATACTTTTTTGGGGCCCCTGTACTGAGGCTTAACAATTTTAGGCATAGGATAAAACAAATTTAGACATTGACTACAGAAATTTTACCCATTTGGGGGCCCCTAATTGTGTGGGGGGGGGGGCCCAGGCCACGGCCTAGTTGGCCTATTCAGTAATCAGGCCCTACATGAAGTATAATTCAAGTAAAGTAGTTTTTAGTCATGAAACATGTTCGGTTTGTCTTTTGGGTCATTCCATGTCAAGTGTCCCAAATTTCGAGAAAATCCCCACTCAACCCCCTCCGATTTTGATGAAAATTTTTTTGGATGTACATATAAGACTTTTATGAAACCATACCAAAGTATAGCTCTACAGGCCTTATGGTTTAGCCAATAAAAATTATTGAAAAAAGGCCTCTTTTTCGTGTCTTGAAAAAAATGAAGAAATCGTCAAGTTTGTGCTTTTATTGCTCGAGACCTAAGACGATTATCAGGCTCAAATTTGGTGATTCTGATCACTGTTTAGGGTAGAATAGCCTACTTGTGTAACAAAAGCTTCATGCACTACAGATTTTTTGCAATTTGCTGCCAAAGTTGGTAAAAAATCGTATTTTGGTAAATTTTGATCATACGTTATCAGCTTGTATCTGCTGAGAGAATGACTTTCTGAAGCTAATTCTTTCCTCGTTTGTAGCCTGATAGTTCGTCCGAAAGGTGTGCAAGTGGCATCTCGATAGCTCAAATAATTGCTGAATTATGCGAGTTGAAATTCCAGTTAAATTTCTTTTTTCTCAATTTTGTCTCAATTTCAAAGGGCAATATCTCAAAAGGGTCATCTTGGATTTCAATTTTCTTTACATCATTGGAAAGAACACACTTTTCTTAACTAAAAAACGTTATTTTTATTTTTGAGACAAACCAGTTTCAAGGGATATTGCAGGTCAAAAATGTGTACGTCATTCAACGTGAAATCAAAGAAAAAAAGACATAGACCTCAAAAGTTGATGTCAATTTGTTCTATTAAAATTTACAGGAGCTATTGTACTTATGTTCTGACAAAAAAAACCTTTTTTAGATGTTTTTGAACTTTAGTTTTTGTGTGCGCATCCGTAAAAACTCAAGAAATGGCAAAAAAAAAGTTTTGTTTTTAACAAAAATAATTATCTTCTTATCGCTGCTATAAGAGCTTTAGTCTTTTCCTATGTGTTACTTTTAAGCTCTTGAAACAGAATTTCAGATGATATGTCACTTGGCAAGGTGTTCATTAATATTTTAAATTCATAAAAAGCATTGTTTCCTTTTCAAAAAAATAATAATAAATAAATAAAAACATAAAAATAATTAATAAATGAGATAAATAATAAATAAAACAGTTAATGTGGTGTGTACGTGATAAAAAATATGTATAATAGGACTGCATAGCCATTTTTCTAAAATGCGATAACGAAAGTTTTCGATAGAGTTGAATATTGCAATTATTTCCACCGTGTAAATAAATGATAACAATAGTAATTGAAAATATGATAAGTATTAATTGAAAATCCATTCATTATACTGCCGAGGATGTGTTTAGATATTCAGCCTATGATTGCAATTTGCCCATAAACAAAATTGATGAAAAATGGGAAAATGCTTTTTATGACCTTGAAACATTAATGACCTACAACCTTGCCAAGTGACATATCATCCGAAATTCTGTTTCAAGAGCTTAAAAATAAGACATAGGTAAAGACTCAAGCCTATAACAACGATAAGAAAATAATTATTTTTGTTAAAAACGAAACTTTATTTTTTGCCATTTCTTGAGTTTTTACGGACGCGCATACAAAAACTAAAACTCAAAAACATCTAAAAAGGTTTTTTTTATCAGAACATAAGAACAATAGCTCCTGTAAATTTTAATAGAACAAATTGACATCAACTTTTGAGGTCTATGTCTTTTTTTCTTTGATTTCACGTTGAATGACGTACACATTTTTGACCTGCAATATCCCTTGAAACTGGTTTGTCTCAAAAATAAAAATAACGTTTTTTAGTTAAGAAAAGTGTGTTCTTTCCAATGATGTAAAGAAAATTGAAATCCAAGATGACCCTTTTGAGATATTGCCCTTTGAAATTGAGACAAAATTGAGAAAAAAGAAATTTAACTGGAATTTCAACTCGCATAATTCAGCAATTATTTGAGCTATCGAGATGCCACTTGCACACCTTTCGGACGAACTATCAGGCTACAAACGAGGAAAGAATTAGCTTCAGAAAGTCATTCTCTCAGCAGATACAAGCTGATAACGTATGATCAAAATTTACCAAAATACGATTTTTTACCAACTTTGGCAGCAAATTGCAAAAAATCTACAGTGCATGAAGCTTTTGTTACACAAGTAGGCTATTCTACCCTAAACAGTGATCAGAATCACCAAGTTTGAGCCTGAATAACCCCTCTAAAACCACGAGCAATCAACCCACCCAAAACTATCACCATATCACCTTATTCTCCCACCGCCCCCAATCCCTAAATTACAAATAACCTCCATACCCTCTTAAAAACCCACCAAGGGCTATTCAGCCACACCTTCAACACTTCCCACCTAATTACATTAAACCATCCCCTACAACACATACCCACCCCCCCAATAACCATCCCACACTTCTTTTTACTCTATATTTCTTTTTCCCCTCCACATTTCCCAATCCCCATCCATCCACTACATACTCCCCCCCTCAATATAACATACCCCGCACTCTCCTTCCCATCCCATTCTCCTCCCAACAACCCATAACATCCCAACAACCATCATCAAACATCCCCCCAAATCCCCCATCAACCCCATCCCCCCCCCCCCCCTAAAAACCAACAAACTAAATACTTCCTTCTCTTCAACCTTCATACACACCTTTATTTTACTAAACCACACCCAACTTTCCCCCCCACATTCAAAAACTTCTCCCCCCCCCCCCCCACCAACCCAAATCTAAACTACAATTTTCCCCCAATACAAATTACATAAACCAAAAAACCCTAAACCATCCTAAACAAATACTAACCTACCCCAACATCACACCACACAAACCCAACTATACTTTTCCACTCCCCCCAACATACCACATCCCAAACAAAATTAAAAAAACCTCATTCTAAAACTTCCCCACCCCACCCCCATACAACCAATTCCACCCACCATCAATACTATTTACTCATCACTTAAAACACCCATCCAACTCAAAAACCAACCTAAAAATCCCCAAACTATCATCAAAACCCAACCACTTCCCCCTCCACCCTACCGATGATCCACTACCATGCACACACTCGAGATAATGCAACATACTATTGGCCCCCGATAACATGACCCCCTCTCAAAAAGATACCATGTAGAATCCAACCACCACACCAAATGTCTCTTATCCTATTCCGTAAATCAATTACCCCCATACCCTCACCAATAAATAAACATGAAGTCTCCCTTTCCCCAACAAAAAATATACAACACTTAGTGATGTATATAATGTGACATCTAAACTATCACCCTAGACAAACCTTGTACTGTACACACTAAGAAATGTACCACTATCATTTCTCATAACTCACTCCCTCCACACTCAATATATACCATAACACTCTCATCATGCAACTTGTGTTACTCACACCATACTCACACACACCACCAAAAACTCTGTCGGTCCAACGTCCACAGCATTCACACAGTCAATAAGATCCATTATAGAACTCAAGAGAGTAACATTTCTATCCAACACATATCTGACACCACACTGCACTCACCACAACCTCCGTCCACAAGTACAACTCCATACTGTATGTCCAACACCCCTGCCACACGTCGAGAGTTTCCCCTAGTTCTGCTCATCGCACTCTCACATCACTTATCATCACCGCACCTCCACATGCGCCCTGATCAGTGTCAAAGTGGTACACCATAACCACGCATCTCTAAGTACGTGTAAATGTCCACCAACTATATACTCTGTGTATCATAATATTGCATGTCCCTGTACACCCCTTCCTCACGATCATCCCACACACAATATCTCACTTCATTAAAAACTATTGATTATATACACACAACAATTCCCTCAACCTCTATACCACCCCACATAACAGTGTTTCAGAGTGTGTCTCAATGTACCACAAGTTGTGTGATACTAGTCCTCACTAATATCTGAATAAAGATGACCACTTCACATGGAATACTACTCATAAATACTTAAAACACTATCCACATAGAGTCACACTCAAAGTCCCAGAGACAACAATCATCAGTACAACTGTTAACTGTGTCTTGTGTGTCATTAAGTGTGTACACACGTAAAGTCCCACATAATGTCACCAACACTACTATACTTGGATCTTGACTCACTCTCACACAGTGATCCACTCCACATTGTTGTGATATCTTAAGACCTCACTCATAACCATCACTATGATTGTATACCCCCACCAACCCGTCCAAGAGTGAACACCTCCATAACAAGAAACAGGACAACTAACATACCAAACAACACCTGTGCTGTGAGTGACACCCTCACCAATAGAATAAGTGAAGAAGATACTGCTGCATTCTCTGTACACTCCTGTGACAGTGGATCCAACATCGCCTGCCCACTAGTGCATCTACGTATCCACCATCTCATATGCGTGTCATAGAGTTATTACATACTCCTGAGACCAGATACTGCATAGCAAACTATCAAAGAATATCTCACACAGAATAATGCCTACTCACCTACATATACAACTAATCCAGATATATATACAACCCCCCCCCCCATACTAACATATCCACTCACCCTAAAAAAACACAAAACCAATAATCACAAACACCTAAATCAACCAATCATCCAAGAATGTGATCATTATACACAATCCACTTATATCGAGAATGACAACCGTAATATATGTTCAACACATAAAAGAGTAGAAATACATATACTCAACACCGACATCCCCGAGTGTCACAACAACCATATGGTAAGTCCCAATATGATATCCTGTCCAGAACCATCACAACCAATATCAATCCTGAATACACATACTCTACACCAACACCCCCTTATCACCACACTACACATCACCCACTATCATATACACACTAATTCCTCTCTCCATAATAACATTATATCATAGTGTGCTAACCTCTGCGTGCGATGCACTCTCATCCTATCAACTAGTTCTGATACCTTTAGTCTGCGCGCGTGTTTGTCTAGATGCTACCTAATATAAAGTGCCATGTTGATCACTCCATAGTCTGATGACACCAAATAACATATCCATATGGTATACAGATCACCCTATCTAAAAATATAGACCCGTCCATCTCCCTTACCTTCATTCCTCATATCAAACAGTAAATGTTCCGAATACTTGAGTGATGATTCATACAGTACATCCGAGACACTCCTTCATCACCCAAATATGTCACCATAACTATGTGTTGTCCTGTATCTACAAGAGCACCTCCACCTCACCTGTGTACACTTAAACATACTGTGTGACTCAACTGCTCATATGATGCTCAGCGCTTGGTCTCCAAGTTGGTTCCACACGCTATACATACTCTCACACGTTTTGTCTGTCCCCACATACTACATACTCTACAATATTGCGTGTATGCACTTGTGAGGTGCTCTGTCTAGTCATAAACAAGAGGAGTGCACGTGCCCCCTGCAAAGACTGAATAGTATATCCTCTGCATATCATCTATAGTTGACTAATCACACTCGTCACCAGACCACTAATTATGTGAGATCGTTGACACATCACTTTAATGTGTAATAGAATGTTTGCTATCACAAATGTCTCATGCTAATGCAAATATAGTGTCTATGCTAATATATAGTTAATCGACAATATACTAATAAGTGTCAATGCGTTGTGTGCTTACCATGTATCTCGCCCCCCCTTATAATCACGCTCTAATTAATCTCTCATGCATACCTCACTGTGATGATAAGATCAAATCCTGTTGTGACGACACTCATAACACCGACCACCTGTGATAGCATTGACTCTTGAGGACTACGACAGTGAACACATTCATACAAACCCACACACACTGTGAGTGAGAGTCACGTGTCACACATACTCCAACACCTCCATGACATACATCGTTACACCCTACTCTAATACAACAAGTCACTCTGTGTGTTGTCTCTAGTCACGTGAACTCACTGTTCAAAAATACAGTGTCACTAACCCTGTACTGTCTAGACAGAACAACCATGTAATCTGTTGCACTGTGCGCCACATATACCTGGGTCCATACACTATGCCAACACTGTACAACTATCATCTGACCAATCCTGAGGATCTCACCTACCATATGTACTCTGAATGACAGTGCCCAAACTCATAGAGACCTGTGCTACAATACATATAATATGTTTGCCCCATCTATAAGTAAACCACACAATCACACCCACCACATGTGCATGACAGTTCCAGTCAGACATCTAGTTCAGAACATTTACAGTAGTTCCACCATATATCTCACTACACAGTCAAAATCTGCAGACGCACTCTATATATCCATGACCACACCAACGCGATAAACTCACTGTGATGTGCATATCCATTGTGTTTATATAAACTGTGACCAGTGAATCATGAAAATATATCACTCTCTACCATACTAATCATGTATATCCAAAATACGATCATGAGTGTACACATATCCACTGATCGCACACCATGTTGTGTGTTGATTCGCGTAACGTTGTTTCAGTAATGTGTGTCACACTCTGCTGTAGTCCCTACCACACACATAACAGTCAAGTGACACACTTATCATATCCTCTCTCTACGACTCCACCACTCCCACAACCTAATAAGTCTCAACTAACACTACACCACTTATAGTGAATGTATGTCGTACACACTATGAGCTCACCTCATTTGTGTGCTATTACTGTAGAGTCCACAATACATGTTAAACTCCACCACGATACTGACACCTCAGACCCTCCTCTGTCACTGTCTGACACGCGCCTATCCGTCCTGTCACTGACTTCACCTCAGTATCCATAGCTACAATCTAATGTGTGTACTCGTCACCGTGTGATCTAATGTCAACAAACCCGTGAGTGGCAGACCTCTATCACCCCACATGTGTATGTGTAATTGTCTAACTAGAGATTTCTGCACTAGCTAGAGAGATCTAAGTATCTCTCGACGTGATTATAGTTGTGTATGTCACTCGTATCTCTCCAGAAATATGTATACCTAAGGACCAGTACATATAGGAATCACTGTGGATCACTCAACCCTGTTTGGAGATTGTACTGTGATGTATCCTCACAGATCTCTGTATGTCCCACGTCACCATACAATAAACTTCAATTCTTACTCCTCAAATCGTAGTCCATGTCAGTCAGTGTTCCACACAAGGAGATCCACACAACTGACTGTGTCCCGTCCCACATGTTAACCATGATCACGTCTTGTTAAAACCAGCTACCGTATACTCGTGTCTGACCATAGCCAACTCAGTGTTCTGACTGGCTCATCTTTCATGTATAATTTACACACACCCACTCTGTTGTTGTACACGTGACTGTCCTGAATTCCTCTTTGTGTATAATCCAGACTCTTGTGCATACCATGTATGTACTCTCAATGAAGTCTCTCAGTAACCACCATAATCCCTGTACTGTTCCACACACAACCACTCTTTAATAAGAGAGTTTGTATAATTCGTTACATTCCTCCTAACAACTATATCTGCCCCAAACAGAGGTGCTGTCGTACTCATCACACAAGTTAGCACTTTCCACCAATCCTCCACCTACTGTTATTACAGAGAACCCTACCTGGTCCTACCCTCTACACATGTCTGTGACTAAGATTGTTGATAGTTTCAACACTCTGTCACCTTAATTTGTCTCCTCTGTAATAATCAAGTAGTAGTCCACTGCTTTCGTGTAACACCTAACCCTAAACCACACACTCTATAACAGTGTCATTACCTCCCTCTCCACCAGATGCGCAAATATTGTCTCCATGACCTCCATCAGTTACGTGTACGTAACCTAACCACTTCTCCACACCCAATACTCTACCTCATTGTGGTGTGAGTTCTGAAATAAAGCACCCATGTCCCTACAGTGTGCTACCATCGATTGACAACCGTGTCACTTTACCTCATGAGTGGAATATATCATCTGGTACCTCTCTACCCTTCACACCACATACTACCCATCAGACCTACTCCCATAAATGTAGCTACTTTACGTAAGCACCAGAGGATGTTTAGACCTCTCCCCACTATTCCACTAGATCCTCCCGTCTCAATTACATATGTTATTGAGAGAGAGAGGAGAACTCACGCTCTCGTCCTCCCCAATAAGTCTATTGTAGTCCGCTCAATACACTCTGTTTGTAACTCACCAAGATCACTTAAAACGAGTGTACTACACACTTGTCATAGAACACCAGTGGTAGAGGACATGTGTATGCTACTCTGACTAAAAACACTCATAATCATATACCACTAGTCCCCCCTCAATGATATGTTTGTCTTCCCTCACCATGTATAATAGTGTATTTCCTCACTCCAATAGTGTAGTCAACTGTGTAAAAGTCGTAATAAAACTGTGTGTGTCTTGTCTTCAGTGTGCCCACTGTCATGTACGCCACTGAACAATTTTGTCTCTTAGAACCCACCGGTAAAAACTCATGTGTGATAAATGATCGTTCCAAAGACTTAATCTAGATGATGTCTGTTAAAACGTTCCACAATATGAAATCACTAGTGTCATAACACAACAGTCCTCTTTTGTGTCACACTGACATCACATCTCGACAGCGCTCGCTCCTACTATGCTTGTGTTATGCAAAATGTATCATCAATAGACAATCTATCAACTTATAAAACTTATATCAGTCCACTACCCCAACACTCCCCAGCAAAGTAAACTATATTCCACAATTTGTAATAAATATATATAAACATGATACAAACACCAAATAATCCATAAATATAGTATATACATATCATCACCTGATATGACAGATTGAACCCACCATGATGACACCCTATCACAAACTTTGTACGTCCAACACTACAAGTGGTGAATCCCATCCCCTGACAATAACGCGTCAACTCCGTACACAATACACTGAATATACTAAATGACCCACCCGTGCCACCAGACACACATAATAAATATATACTCACTACTCCTGACTAAGTACATAATTATACACACACTCACTACCTCTCATTAACTACATACCAATAGTGTCCAGTCGCCATCAAACCCACACAATCATCTATAGTACGTGTTGTTCACTCAGCTACCAGATCATAACAAACATCAGACTCTCTGCCTCCCACACACTACCACTACACTTGAAAATACAACCACATATTACTGTGTTATCAAAACTATGTAATATATACCCCCATCATGAACACCAAACACCCCCAAGTTCAACCCCCCACTAAAGTGTACTACAAATACATCTCTCACCACCCAAGTCACAATAATACAACTCTGCTGTGTCTCCCACCACCCCCCACACGCCACTCAGACATCCACACATCGGCCTCATCACGTCTATGCTGTCAATCACATGAGTTATCTTAGTATAGTGATCACACGTGTTACCCACCCACCACTCTGTTTAACGTGTTCCACATATAGAGATCATAAACAGTCCCATCACCTGTATCAACCTCTCCTCCCAGTGTCGCAGACCAATTGTCACATAATAATAGCGTGAACCCACCTACCTCCTGTCTGACTATGTGCTCCACCCAGAAATGACCAATGTCCATACTGTAGAATAATTCAAGTATCGTGTGTATAATTACTAAATTAGTCCACTTCAGTGAAGCTAACTTAATATACCTCTTCAGAATAATGTCTAACGATACATACATCATGTGTGCCACCTATGTCATCGTGTCTCTGCTCGCCCCTCACTCGTCTGTTGCAGATCAGCCTAAAACATCTCTCTTTCTAAGATCTCGACCTCTCATGTATATTAACTTACATACCATTCTCGTCACTGTGTCTCTGAGAATGCAGTGTCCAGACACTAACTCATATATGTAGAGTATACAGAAAACAGATAAATATAGTTAACATCTCTCCAACTTATAGTGTAATACAAAACACGTATGTAGTCTCTCCCTCAATGATATATAGCCGCTCCAACAAAATCTCTCTACATACCCACACCACAACACACTTGTTGTGCACCTATACCTGTAACCGCATCCGCAGCCTCATAAAATACACTATACATCGTCATGTTCCTGACTACATCTAAACTACCTATGTGCACTCAACACACTGTGTCTCGTACATGCTACACCTTCCCCATATAGCTATCCTAACTATATCTCATACACTCACACCACAATGTAACCAATACACCATATGAAGACATACTACTCCTAGTGTGTCATGTTACTCATCACAAGTGATAAACACCATTTACACTATCACACACAACCTTACTAACTACAATATAATTGTGTGTGTGTTCTGTCTCTACAAAGCATATGTGTGTCCAATATGGTGGTTAATCCACATAAAGATATGTACAAATGTCCCTGTAGTGTATGAACATCTAAAGAGAGAGAGATAATCCTCATCATGATCATGATAACTTCTATATAAAAAAAAAAACCCATACAACAACACACACTGGTATCTCACTCCATTCCTCATACACAACAGTTATGTCCGCTCATATAGTGTGTTCATACTCGTGCAAGTGACCCAATAGTGCACTGTCTCACCCACCGTCAACTCTCTGTTGTCAAACTTCTAACCCCCATCACTACACCACACACCTATATACGCCCGTAGTCACTCTATTATTACACACATCTGTCTCCTACCATCACACAAAGACTACTACATCCGTAATGACCTTCACTCTCTCTCTCTGTCTGAGGCAACCACCCACCTATCTAGTCATTCAATCAATGACCCTCTGTTCGTGCTCTACCAGAAATGTGTCCCACAGTTCAGTCTGTGGTAGGATGACAAATAAATAACTGAACTATCTACTACACTCACATAAAACATATCAAAGTGTTAAGTGTAGATTCACCCACACAAATAATCACCTAACTTAAATCAGACTCACCATACTCGTCAAATGTATATACCATCAAGTCATAATCACCACTCACTCACTCTACTACCTTGTGCCTATATATCCCCCACATATAACAACACATCTATCATGTACTAAAGTGTGTCTCAACACTCCACATCTGTCATCAGACTCAAAACTATCATAAATAATCCAAAAACAAGTGCACCCTCGCGCGTGAGAGTCTCGAACTCCACCAGTGTGTGGATATACTATACATGTGTGTGTGCTACAAACATTATCCAATCACTCACACTATATACTGTGTGTACTCAGTGTTACACCCCATATACTCTCACTGTCAGTGTAGTGTGGTTCCATATTTCTGTCTGCCTGCAATGTATACCCACCTACTCTTGTGACGTTGTACCAGTCAGAAGATAGACTCCCATAGGATATGTGATACTCTAATAACCAACACACACGGTCACAGTGTCCTAGCCTAGTTTGACAAGAACAACCCCTTGTGTAACCAGACGTAACGTGCCATAATACTCAAGTGCACACTCTACGTCTTGTGTCTGAATATAGCCGTGTGACTCCACACTAACATCAAAATCTCGCTGCGACTGATACCGAGAGAATTTATGAGACAATGAGAAATGAACTAACATTCATCACACCTCGTGATGTGAGAAAGTATACGGCGTCGTCGCTGCTTCTCCTCACAACTATACTCTCACCTCTGCAAACATATCTGTGTACTGATAGTGGAAGACCACAACTAACAAAATAGAAGAATTAGAGTACTTTCACTTCATATAGCGGAATAATCAAGTCCACACTTACAACACAGAGAGAGCTCACCCTAAGATGTGTCTCACACCTGAATAACTCATCCATATCTCCCACTTCTTATACCACACAACTAACTACACCTCCACTGTCGATCATAGTTCCCTCGGTTGTGCTATGTGTGTATTAACCACACATCACTTCAACCTCTCGACAGCTGATCTCGTCCCCATTGACCCCCAACACTCAATCTCCGTCACTCGTGTGTCTAGTATGTCTTCACTCGTCTCCACCTCTATAGATATATAGTGGCACACACGTCATCACATCATACACCAACTCACGCTTAGATTAGATATTTACTCGTGTGCATACGTGAATATCACACGTGCACTAAACACTAAACCCTCACCACAACGTCCATTACACACATATCTCTGTGCCATCCGGAACCACCAATTATTCTAGAAGTACTATATCTAAGAACTCATAGATAAGCTATCTGTATATCATCTAGTGTATGTGTACTCACAGTGACTGTGTCTACTGTCCACTCCACCTCAATACAATATTCTACTGTTAATATACGAGTCACAACAACTTTAAGATTGTTCACCCATTGTATCCAAATCTTCCCATAGTACACTACCAACCATAACCTGCCAGATACTATAAATGATGTCATCAGAGGCCTGTCAATAACCTCTCCACTGATCCTAGTAATCTACAGACACACCCTCTATATCTCAATCTCTTGTACAACGCAGTAGATCATTCAATAATACACCGTATGAGACTACACACATGCTCTAGGTGATGTGTGTCCGTAGACTAGTACGTGTGAAATCGACAGAAATTACATGATGTCTAAATACTAAAGACGTGATCCACGATATATATGAAGTATCTCCTGTAAAGCTCCCGAACATAAATATGTCTCGACGTTCTCTAGACTAGATTTTCAAAAGATAAGATCAAGATTTCGCTTGTGCACCTATCACCCATATATACCAGTTGTTGTGGTTGAATGTAAGTCCTATACACCTGTCACTCACCACAAAGTCGTGCGTGCCCTGGAGATGGCCTCGCGTCACTGATGTATGTGTCTAATCGTCCTAACTATTCTAATCAGAGATCAAACCTCATCACCACCCCTTCTGTATGTCGACAACGTGTGTCTACTATATTACCTTTAGCGCATTAAACCAACATCTATGCAGTTCTGTTGAATACACACACGTTCACCTCAACTATACTGTGTGTGTGCAATGCCCAACTATGTATGAAAGCACAGTCGATCCCTTATCACTCACATACTTGTCTCTGTCGTCTGTCCACAAAATATCACCCAGACGTTGAACAGCAACTACGTAGTATAACTGTGTCTCAGATAATAAACTAATGTCAAATAATACATGATCTATCTCGATAAATGTGAATCAATAGTATAAGTAGCTATTTTGTTGAGACCACAGCCTAATACTCTATACACTGTCCTCACCATGACACCATCAACCACACCACTTGTATGCTGTTGTGTAGGTGTTCCCCTCAATCCCAAAACTTTAGGAGTGCCTCACTAGATCTCTACACTCAGTGTATCTCTCTCAAGTAGACAATACTCTCTAAATGAAGTATACTCTATCACTCTCACCGTGTGTCACGTGTATTACACCTCGTCTTGTACATTGTCGACTCAGATAGTGTGACTCCGCGCACACCGTATATATAAAAACTCACAGACGTCGCATACGTGAAGATCACACGTGCATTGGCACACTGCTAGAATACACATAGAAAAGAACAGAACCAGAATAATTGGTTAACACTATGTGACACTACTCATGGTGTATAAGTCCTTTGTCGTCAATATGTGTGGTGTGAGCAGACAACTACACCGAACGTAGTGATGAGAGTGCGTCGCTGTGTACTCTGTAGATAAGACGTCGCTGTTGATCTCACGTGTGCCACTCACATGTCAAGCCGTCTCCTATCCAAATTCAACCTATAGATACAGATACCTGTCAATGCGAAGCTGATATACTCCTAAGTGCACACCGATGCACTAACGTCCTGAGAAAAACAGGCGCGTAAGTGAAGTGTGTGTGTAGGCTCCAGAGATGTCTGAAGTTGGAAGATCTCACTCTACTCAGTAACTTCCGTTTGATACACTAATACGAGCGTCCAGTTGTGAGAGATACTACGATTATTTCTAATAGTTGTCAGAGCTACGGATACAAAATGATGATCTGAAAGACGAAGACTCTAGGGACATGACTCGTCACACTCAGTGTAGTCTCTGTATTACGTTGGCATACGTGCGAAGAGGTGAGGCGTGTGGCGCATACCAGAGATCTCTGACGTGTCTAGTATCCACCTGTCTCTGACTCGCATGATGTGACTCATGGTGATCCGATAGTTCGTTGTGATGAGTTTGCTGACTCAACGCTAAGGTCGATGTTCCGTAGATAGTGCTTTTAGAAAGTGATACAGCTGCAGAATTCAGATATTAGTATAATTCACTGATGGGAGAGACAGGACATACTTGGTTCCTCGCGCTATGTGTTGAGCAGACATGTAAAGTTTGTGTACACTAACAGAAGCACGTTGTGCGCACACAGAATCTCCCGTGCTTACTAACTCATCGTTATGATGTAGAAAGAAGCTGGGTGACACGGATGTGATCTAGAGGTAAATAAGAGGTTATGGCTAGTGAGAGAGCTGAAGGATGTGTTATTCGCGCGTGTGTAGTTGTTGGACGCGCACTAATCATATAGATGAGAGTAGAATAAAGTATATTGAGGTAAAGATGTAGTGTCGATATAGAAACCTATGAAGTCAGAGTCTACATGAAGTCAGCGAGGAGTCGTATATTGTAAGTAGGTAATCTCTCAAGAACTGGGCTTTCGCGCAGGGAATGAGTGAAGAGAGTATGCTCTAGTGTTTGTAGCATCAAGAGCTGGTTAGTGAACTACGCTCATCTCTAGAATCAGGAAGTGGGCGCGCAGCTAAGATGGTGTCATATTCGAGTGTGTCGTTGGGTGTGACACGCGTTATGAGTGTGTGTGACATCTGCTGTGTGTCCTTCTCAAGATGGTCATCTCGCTGTACCGCGCGAACTGTCTCTTTGCGAGAGAGAAACGTTTGGCTTACGCTCAGTATGATCGTATTCATATATAGATTTGGTTCAATACTTGCAGAATCGTGCTGTGGCACAGAGAGACTAGAAAGCCTCTATCTCTGGCACTGGGTCTCTCATCAGCTGAGTGTCAGTCGCGCACCTGAAGAGATACTTTGCAGACTCCAGAGAGACTCAGATTTGCGCTGTAGAAGTGTGTTTGCACCTGAGAAAAGTAGTGAGCGTCGAGGAAGTGGAGTAGCACACCTGTTCAAAGTGTGTGTCGTATGGGTGAGGCTCGAGTGTTCAGGAGATTCAGTGCTGTGTGTGTGGAGTATGTAGTGGTCTCTTGTGAGTGAGTTTTGAAGTTCTTGTGAAATCTTTGAAAAATGGAATGTTGCTGCTACAACGCCTCTATGCTTTTAGATAAGAGTATCTCATAGAATATTAGAGATAAGTCCGCGCGAGTGACAGGTCGGTTTGTTTGTGAGGACTCAAAATGTGTGTGAGCGCACGCTGTGGCGACTTAGGATGTGTACACTCAGCGCGGATAATATAACGTATCCTGGTAATCAGTAAATGTGTGTGATGAGAGTGATAATGATATAACCTCATTGTGATAACCGCGGTAGCTGCGCAAGACTAGTATTAGTGTATAGAGATAGGTTGAGAATTAGTGATATACTTTATAGTCGCATCTCACCAACATCTACAGCTGTCATGCCCTATATCGTATAGATGATAGAGAGTGTCAATGAAGATAGGGAAAATAAAATGTTTATCTCACCGTTCACATTTTTATTGAAAAGGATTCCATTTATGTCGAACTTCGCTCTTGTTCTCGATTGAAAATTGTAAAATTCATAGCGACTTCGAGGTACAAAGAATGGCACCCTACGCGAGATATTGCCCTCTGAAGATCCAGATTTCATACATTTCAGAATTATTTTCCAAAGTTTGATTCCTTATAAATGTCTTACAAAAGGAACGCTTATAATAGCTTTACCATATTAATTAAATAATGAAAAAAAAAATAAATGTTATTGTAGCTACCAGTTGTTTTTAAATTGCTATACTTTTAAACAATAAAGATGCAGTAACGAAATTCGGAAGGATATTTACAAAGATATGCGATTGTTGCTTCAAAAAGTGACAATGCGATTGTTGCTTCAAAAGGTGACAATGACATTTCCATTGTCAGTGCTTGAAGCTATAATCGCATATCATTCTGAAAATCCTTTGTAAATGAAGGATACGTCATACAAGTTTTATGATCTAGTGTTAAGTCCGGTTCTTAAGTTTTCGCCGTCAAATTGGCACCCGGCAACCTGCGCTACTGAAAGTTATCATATTTCACATACATTTCAGACCATTTTTTTCAAAAGTTTGATTCATTATAAATATCTTACAAAAGGAACGCTACTCAATTGCATTACTGTTACAGCTTTACCATATTAAATGGAAGTATGAATAAACAGAATGTTAACTGTGGCTCAGTGAAACATTTGATAAGGTTGTCGTGTCTAAGGGTTGTGCTATTTCTGTATTTCCCAACCTTTTTGAGCTTATCGCTTCCTTAAAGACGCTGACTGACGCACTCCCCCCCCCCCCCCACTTCTTCCTCAAAAGAACCATAAGTAGGCGCAAATAAACATCGATTTTATTAAAAATATAAGTACCTACCCTTTTCTTTAGCCATTGAAGGGTAACATTCAACTAAGATCATCGACTTACTTTTCAAAAAACAGCACATTTTGCAAGAAATTCTTTTCTTTTCTTCACTGGAATCTGGGGAAATGAAACTATTGAAACTAAAAATTTGAAAGAAAATAAATTGAAAATCGGAAAATTCATAAAATTGACTATGAATGACAAAATACTTCCTAAGGTTCATCTGAAATGCAAAGAGGAAGCTGTTTAACTTTAATTTGTTTTTTTCTTAATTTGATTAATTGCCTGAACTCTACACACTTGTTTTCGCAAATGTTTACAATTAAGTTTTCGCTACCCTTCTATTACTACTCTTTTCTCTTCCAAATACCATCACCACTCAAGAATTTGCCGCCCCTTTAGGGGTGATCGCCCCCCCCCCAGTCCCTTTGAACCCCAGTCCCTTTTTCGGTTGCTCCATATTGTTTACTCAGAAATACTTACACTCACTCTGACTAACGGGCAGTTATTTAATAATATATATATGCTTCTAATAGTACAAGTTTCTTTCAGCTAGCCAAACGCACTGTGACTATATTTGTACAAAACAGTTACCTCCTCATTATCTATGAACTAGTTTTACGGTAACCTTAAAAATCTGTGCTTATTTCTCGACTCAAATTTATTTAATTCTAGAAAGTGTTCACTAGATTTTTCTGCATCAGAAATGTTCAGAAAGTTCACTCCCCTATTCGAGTAACGTTATAATAAAAAATTGTTTAACAACGGATAGAGCTACTTTTAAAAGATTCGTGTAAACAACAACAAATAAACTACTAAAAATAGCAAAATTGTTCGTCTGATCGCATTTTTTTTTTAATTTATCATCTGCCAATTTTAGCTTTTTTTTAATCACTAGGGGTTCCACCCCCTGCTCGCTTCGCTCACCAACCCCCGTTCGTTGCCTGCGGCGACTACCTCATTGCCTTCTGCAGCTCGATCACCAACATGCTTCTAGTGATTCGCTCCACATCTTGATGTAAAATAAGCATTTTCTTTAACTGAAATGCTCACATACACTTTAAAAGCACAGTAACACTTCCTTTACCATTCAGAATAATTTGACCAAATAAATAAAAGAATCCCATTCCCCCCGATCCTGATATTAAAAAATAAAAAATGTGAACATAATTTAAAAACATAGTAAAATATTTAGCCCAAACAAAAAATCCAACTCCTTTCCTCGCAGAAAAAAAAAAAAAAATCAAATACGCAGTGTAATTTTTTGAAATCACTTAAACAAAATAAAATACCGTAAGAAAAATGACAACCTTTCGTAAATGTTAAAAAAAAAATAAAGAAAATATAAGCAATCGTGTACTGTACATTAGGGTGGGCCGAAAAAACACTTTTTTTTATTTTGAATTTGTAATAGCGCGGAAAAGTTGCGAATTATGAAGACAAAAAGAAGGAAAAAAAAATTTTCGAAATCGGTTGATATCTTCCGATCGCGCATAAGCCCTAAAGTTTGACAAAAAATGAAAAAACTTCATTTTCGCAATTTTTTTTTTAAATTTTTGAATTTCATGTTTTCGAAATGTAATAGTGCGAAAAAGTAGCTAATTGTAAGGACAAAAAGAAGGAAAAAAAATTATCGAAATCCATTGATATCTTCCAATCGCGCATAAGGCCTAAAATTTGACAAAATATGAAAAAAACTTCATTTTTGCGATTTTTTTTTGAAAAAATTTCGAATGAAATGTTTCCATAATTTTTTCGCGCGGAAAAGTTTATAATTATAAAGACAAAAAGAGGGATAAAAAGGAGGAAAAAAAATTATCGAAATCGATTAATATCTTCCGGTCGTGCCTAAGACCTAAACTTTGACAAAATATGAAAAAACATCATTTTTGCGATTTTGTGTTTAATTTTTTGAATTAGATGTTTTCGTAATGCAATACTTGTAACGTTTGCTAATATAGCCTTAAAACATTGGGTTTTGATTTTGTTTTGGTCAGTTAATATCTTCCGGTTGCGCATTAACCCCAAAATTACCCAAAATAATAATTAAAAAAAAGTTGCATTTTTTACACGTTTTTGGTTTTTGATGAATATTTTTTTGTGAAACAACCGTATTATTTTTTGAGACAGACTGACAATAATATAGAAAAACAAACTACCACAGGTTCAGTCGATATTATTCAGTTGTGAAAAGCCTTAGAAACTCTCATGCGTAGACGTCCGGCAGCAATCCAGGCAACGTCGCTCGCCTGGCAACGGCTCTCTTCCACTCCATCGCCGCCTTCCTCGGACTACGTCAGCTGTCTGCCTATATTGGTTTTTCAGTCTACGTTTCTATGTAGTAATCGCAATGTACTATTATTTAGTTCAATCTAGCTGTTTTCATTTTGAAATTCTTACAGTCTTCTGTAATGATGTAGTTTTCTGCTCTGTGTGAACTCGGTGATTTAACGAAAAAGTTATACAATGGACGAGCCAAATAACAAGACAAATACTCTAACAAGACAAATATTTGGCTGCCCCACTTTTGGTACTCCAAAAGAACTGCCATCAAACAAGCCGTCCACTGGCAAGGACATCATTAGGTGCCGTACTCAAGGAAGGTTAAATTTGGCACTAGAAATTAATAATGGTGTCTTCGCCAGTAGGCAGTTAGGTTGATGGCAGTTCTTTGGAGTGCCAAAAGTGGGGCAGCCACATATTTGTCTTGTTATTAGAGTATTTGTCTTGTTATTGCATAACTTTTTGTTAAATCACAGAGTCCACACACAGCAGGAAACTACATCATTACAGATGACTACAAGATTTTCAAAATCAAAACAGCTAGATTGAACTAAATAATAGTACACTGCGATTACTACATAGAAGCGCAGACTGAAAAAACAATATAGGCAGACAGCTGACATGGTCCTAGGAAGGAGGCGATGGAGTGGAAAAGAGCCGTAGCCAGGCGAGCGACGTTGCCTGAATTGCTGCCCGACGTCTGCGCATGAGAGTTTCTAAGGCTTTTCGCAACTGGATAACATCGACTGAGCCTGTGGTAGTTTATTTTTCTATATTATTGTCAGTCTGTCTCAAAAAATACTACGGTTGTTTCACAAAAAATTATTCATCAAAAACCAAAAACGCGTACAAATGTAACTTTTAATTATTATTTTGAGTAATTTTGGGGTTAATGCGCAACCGGAAGATATTATCTGATCAAAACAAAATCAAAGCACAATGGTTTAAGGCTATGTTAGTAAACGTTACAAACTATTGCATTACGAAAACATCTAATTCAAAAAATTAAACAAAAAATCGCAAAAATGATATTTTTTTCATATTTTGTCAAAGTTTAGGCCCTAGGCACTACCGGAAGATATTAATCGATTTCGATATTTTTTTTCCTCCTTTTTATCCCTCTTTTTGTCTTCATAATTATAAACTTTTCCGTGCGAAAAAATTATGAAAACATTTCATTCAAAATTTTTTCAAAAAAACTCGCAAAAATGAAGTTTTTTTCATATTTTGTCAAATTTTAGGCCTTATGCGCGATCGGAAGATATCAATGGATTTCGATAATTTTTTTTCCTTCTTTTTGTCCTCACAATTAGCTACTTTTCCGCACTATTACATTTCGAAAACATCAAATTCAAAAATTTAAAAAAAAAATCGCGAAAATGAAGTTTTTTCATTTTTTGTCAAAATTTAGGGTTTATGCGCGATCGGAAGATATCAACCGATTTCGATAATTTTTTTTTCCTTCTTTTTGTCTTCATAATTCGCAACTTTTCCGCGCTATTACAAATTCGAAATAAAAAAAAGTGTTTTTTCGGTCCACCCTACTGTACATTTTGTTGAAGTAAGACAAGCAATAAACAAAACGAAGAGTCACTGGTTTTACTTCTCGAACACGACCTTGTTAGAAAAGCTTTGGAGCCGTTTGGTTGATTGTAATATAATTTTGCTCGAGGTGAGATTTGAAAAATGGCTAAATTAGAATCACTTCTATCTCCTGTTCTAACGAACGGAGAGAAATGGAGCAAACAGCTTCCGTTTCAGAAACAAAATCTCTTTCCAACGATATTTAACATAAGGGGTGGGGGGAATTTTTTGCCCCCTAATTCCGAAAAATGGCTCCGAGGAGCAAATTTACGGATCTCGAACTAATTTTGTACCAAGTTTCAAGTCTGTAGGGGCTATGGGGCCGCCTGGAGGTAGGCCAGCCACAAACATCCTTCCACAATATCTTACAGCTTACTTATAGACATAATATTTGTTTTCAAACTAATGTTTTGGAAAGAAATCCTTCTATTCTACTGGACGTATTACCAGTGCTATAAAAACAATGCCAGAAGAGCGGCATTTTTTTTTTTTTTTTTTCGTTGCTCCAGGATACTGACATTTTCATCGTTGTAGGCTTGCTGGCTAGTCCCAGAAATATATTTAATGTAAAGAATGTTATTTTTATCTTCTAACCTCTTAACTCAATTACACACTACAGGCAGAATTATTATTTTTATATAATTTAGAACAGAAATGATGTCCAAGATACTGACATCAAAAATGTTACACAC